>JAUZSX010338279.1:0-10681 GCA_034780655.1 Idiosepius hallami
TATATATGTGTGTGTGTGTGTGTGTGTATTAGTAGCCCATGTATGGACCAACAAAAATATCTGATGTGGAAATTACTCATTTGGATTTTTTGTTTTAATATCTTTGCTTAGATTATTACAACATCTTTCTGGTATCAACATAAAATGTCTCTCAACAAAAATGGCTCTAAATGGCTTATAGTCATATCCTAAATGGAGTGAGTCAGATTCAGCTGTCATTTTTACTATGCAGATTCTTTATTATGAATCATTTAGTAAAAAGCATTGTGTCCTTTGTATATTTATTTATACATCCACTATTGTTGTTGATAGAGGGGAAATCATAAACTCTAATTTTTTTCTTCAAAAGAACATTGAATTGTGGTGACCTTTTGAAAATTTTGATATTTTATTTTTTTTAGGAATGCCAAGATAAATTTTATTGATACACTTTTTACTCTTGGCCTTAAGAATTATTATTGAATCTAGACTAGTATTGTGGTATAGAAATTGTGGCTTGAACTTTGAAAATTGTAGTTTTCAATTTTGATTATTCCTAAGGAAATGCCTTTGGGTGAGGTATGCATCTCTCACCACATCTATTGATTAAATACTATTACTAAGAGTTCTTCTAACAATACTTTTACAAAAGATATTTGTAATATACAACGCCACCGGGAATATATACTTTTTCTCAAAACTAAATTATAACTAGGATTGTATAATATTTTTTCTGCTGAAATTTTTCCTGTGACAGTATTGCTGTTCAGTTTTCTTTCCATGTTAAAACCTTTGCAAATGGTTAAGTTTGTTTTTTAAAATACCTTTAACAATAGGTCGTTTGATATAATATCTGCTCTTTGAAGATTGCCTGATTGATTAAATCCTATGAATTCTAAATATGTTTCCCTATAAATTTGACAAAGCCAGTTTGCAGAACAATGTATTATCTATGTAAAAAATTCCTTTTCCTTTTATTATTATTTCTATCTTGATATTAATAATTTTTGTATAATAGCACAGGAAAACTTTTAAAATATTTACCAAATATAAACTTCAACAGCATTTTTTAAATATTCTGCTTCAGAAGTTTGTAGAGCAGTTATTCTTGACACAAATGATATAACCAACTGACTTTATATTTAATTCTCATGGGTGAGTTATTAACCCACTAAATTGTAAGTAGCAATAACTAGTGTGAACTCAGTGACTTTCTAATTTATCAGGCCATATTGGATATATGTAAAAACCAATTATTATGTGAACAATGAACTTTCTAATGATGTAATTATTTTTTCATAATCTATATCTGATTAATAATTTTTTCGATCACTACAAGAGATGTGTACGACACTAGAGTACTTTACGACATTACAAATTTACAATGTTAAACTAGAAAATTGTCTATCATGTAAACAAATTAAATGAATAGTATTTAGAAAATAGCTTGGAGGTGGGTACTATTCCCAAGAGTATTAGTTTATAAGTGAATCTAATGGATCAATTGTTACTTAAAAACTAAACTTAGTGATTACAAGAATATTTCTATGATAAAATGAAAGAATACTCATCCTGATAAAATGTAATAGTTTCCAAATTTTCCCTCACAGTGGTTAAAAGAGCTCAATGTATAGAATTGTTTAACCTTGTACATGTCAACAGTTTTTATTCTTCAAGCAATCTTTTTCGAAACCTGTTATTTTCTCTTATTTCAACACTGTGCTTTAAACAACTCTCTTTTTTTACCCAAGGATTCTAGCCAAATTAGAATTAAACTATTTTCAGTTGTAGCATTACTAATCTTATGACATTTTTTTAGAAATATTAAGAACTTTTATCTTTATTTGAGTTTATTGGTGCATTCAAAAGATAATTAGCTCAGTAGTACAACCTAAGGACTCAAAATTTGAATATTTCATTCGAAATAACATTTTAGATAGTGGTGGTTCTTATATAATAAGAGGAAAATCATTTGTAACCATGGTAGGAATGATATAAATTATCTATTTTAGGTTAGAATAGAAAAAAAAACTTTAAGAAAATAGATAATGCAAAGCTTTACATTGCAAGTGAAACACTCACATTTGTGAGTAGTTTTCCCAAGTGGCAACTAAAAATAATAAAAGGCTTATCTTTTGCAAGTGTTTTTTTTTTAATAGAAGAATGACTCTTGAAACATAATACCCTTTTGGTTGGTGTTTTGCTTTGATGTTACCACCCCCTTTTTTGTGTCCTTATTAGTTTGTTAGGTTGATCACTTTGTTGGGTGTTGTCTTAGATGTTAAAACACAAACTAGCTCTCCTCTGATCTTTTTTTATCTAAAAGAAAAGAAAGAAAGTTGATTAGCTACTTTGCTTGCCTGGTTAAAAGGAAGGCCAGTAACAAATTAATGTCACTATTAATACAATAAACATTAATTTCTTAATATTTTAACCTAACCAACCAATATTATTATCTGTATATCAATATGCAGATGCAATATGCAGTAATTAAAAAAACAAAATGGATCTTCATTATTTGTGTAATTTTTTTTTTGTGCAGTATTCACTGTATTGTTGATTAGATTGTAATCATTAATACAAAGTAACATTTCCTTAAAAAAATGGGTTCATATATTTAGATTAGGTTGAACTGTAAATATTGATAAGCCATCAAAATAAAGAAACCCTATTCAGATCAAAGAAATTCACCAAATTTCAAACAATTTTTGTTCTTGCTCATTAAAATGAATAAGATGATGAAAAATTATGTTGAATTAATCTTCCTGGGACAAGTACATTACTAGTTATACATATGTAGATTGTGTAAATTATTTATTACTCTATTTAATGCACACTTTAAATTTAAAATTTTAGTCATTATAAAATGCGTTTATTTTTTATCAGCAGCACTAATTGTTATGTTATAATAATTAATACATAAATGTTTTTTATAACAAAACCTAGTTAAGATAATAATATTATTTTTCTTGAGATCTTACTGTTTAAGGAAGAGTCTATCCTTTCTTTTTTCTTTCTTTCTTTCTGTCCATCTGTTCTTTTTTTAAAACTTACCTGTGATTGTAAGTTCCACAAGTTGCAATGTCTGTCCCAGCAGGCAATGTTTATCTTCATTTTCTTGTTTGTTTGTTTTTTTGTCTTTTATTTTTCTCTCCGTTGGCTATGATTGCTAAACTTTACAGATCATGAGTTGGCTTAATCTTAGAAAGCTTGCTCTAATTGCAAAAGTAATCTTGAATCTTTTTTCTTATTTTTGTTTTATTTTATTTCTTTAACCTTTCACGGTGAAAACAAGTAGAGCATTCTAAAAGCAGGATATTGTAATTGGTTTTGTGTATGTGCCTGTAAAATAATGATCAAGGTTAAGAAAACCTAACAAATTGATTGCTATACTCTATTATTGATTATTTTTCTTTTCTATGTCTCCACAACATTCTGATTGCATGTGTCTTTCTATCACTCTCTCTCTCTCTCTACACCTCCATCTGCCTTTTTCTTTTCTTTTTGTATATCTCTGTCTCTCTCAAAAGCATTTTTGTAGAATGGCAGGAAAGGTGCTAAGTGTTACTGTCAAATGATTGACAAAGAATTATAGTAATAATCAAAGAAAATTTAATCAAGTCTAATATAGAGAAAACAATTATCTCTGGAGGTAATGGCGAAACAAAGCTATGTGTATTCAAGATAAGATTGAGTGTGAAATCTACCATAGATTACAAACATCATGGACTGATTATTACAAAGATAGTCTAGTCTGGTAGGAGTTGATTAACCTGGCTATGGAAATGGTAATTTTATTAGCTAGGTAAATCCAAGAGGATGTGTCCAAGGCATTGCATCAGTAGATGCTCTTGTTAAATGATATTTTGAGTTGATTTGAAAATTAACAGCTTATATATTATATTATTGCTAATCATTGAAATAGTTTATTTTGAAATTCTTAAAACTGGAAACATTTATACAGAATACCAAATATCATTAATATACAAACTCTCTCTCGCTATCTCTCTCTCGCTATCTCACTATATCTCTCTCTCTCTCTTTCGCTATCTCTCTCTCTCTCTCTTTCGCTCTCTCTCTCTCTCTCGCTATCTCTCTCTCTCTCTCTTTCGCTATCTCTCTCTCTCTTTCGCTATCTCTCTCTCTCTTTTGCTATCTTTCTCTTTCGCTATCTCTCTCTCTCTTTCGCTATCTCTCTCTCTCTTTCTCTATCCCCCTCTCTTTCTCTATCCCTCTCTCTTTCTATCCCTCTCTCTATATATATCTCTATCCCTCTCTCTTTATATCCCCTCTCTATATATCCTCTATCTATCTATCCCTTTCTCTCTCTATACCCCCCCTCTCTCTCCCTCCCTCTTTCTCTTTCTAAGTTTATTTGTATGTACATGTGTCTATCTGAGTCTTTCTTCTGTTTGAATACTTTTCTTGCTAAATCGGGTTTTAATTTTTAGTAAACTTTGCAAGAAGAATATTTTAAATAAGAAATTGTTGCATTTTCAATTCTACTTAACCTTTTTCCCTAAAGCACAGTGAAATCTCTAACCCCTTTTCTCGGGATATGAGTAGAATTTCTGTTCCAGGCCTTTTAAGAAAAGTAGATTTTTTGGATTAATTATTTTTCTCCTTGCTTGTTATTAAATGAAAATTGAATTTTTTTCCTATTAAAATGTAAAAGCCTAGTTGCAGAGGAAGTATCTATGGAGAAGTCATAATGAATTTGACTTTTGAATTTTAGTGTGAAAGTTTTTTTGTTTTTGTTTTTTCTTTAAATATTTCATTATGAATTTATTTGCGATTTCATGATTGCATATTGTTTATTTTTTAATTGAAAATAGCTCTAATAGCAGATTCAGTTTTATAAAAGAAAATACATTATTTGTGCATAATGCTCTCATATTGGCTTCTTGAAAGTTTTCATTTGGTTCATCAGTTTCAAAATAAATTTATCAAAGATATCCCATCTTTCAATTGCTTTATTATTATTTGTAATTAAGAACTTTCAACAGCTTTGCAAATTGAAAATAATTGCCATGATTTCAATAGGAATTTTTTTTTAATAAACAATGAGTATAAATATTTACAGAAATTTGATTTTTGTCTGATAATGTTACCTATGGTGTGTGACAGAGGTAGGCTCATATTTGGATTGAACTAATTCCAGGTCAAATAACCATTTGGTAGTTCATACCTCAAGTCAACCTTATAGATAACAAATATATGAAGACTACATAGCATCAAATGTAGGGGTTAATGATGAGGATGATTAAAAACAACAACAACAAATATTTGTCAAGTTTATTTGAAAGTACAAAAAAAAAGAGAACTAGATGTAATATTCAATACCAAACTGATAGAATTTATAGATAATTATTCCACACATTTGAATTACCTTGAAAGTAAACTCAATTCACAACTCAAGTACCTACTTTGCTAAAAAAAACTGATATGTTGTTCAATTCATTCTGTGTAAATTATATAAAATAATTGTGGTTCTATAAAACTGGTTATCACTATTTTGGATGTCACCTCTTGGACCCAAATTATAAACTGTTCCTGAAATTCCTTCTAACAGTCTACCTCCAGCATTCTGAATCAGAGACTCAGTGAGTTGATTGTAACATTTCTTTGTCCATTAGCTTGAATGGAGTTTCCACTCAGCCAACATAATTTTTCTGTATTTTCTGTTCAATATATTTTTATTTCACTGTTTCTGTGTCTTCTCTTCTTGTCATTCTTTAAATTTTTCAATATAACAAACTATGAACCCTACTAGGTCAAATATCTTATGATTCAAGATATTAAAAAATCATTTAATTGTCTGGATTCTACATTATCTTAGGTAGCAATACAAGCTCCATTCAAATGCCTTTTGGCTATCGTACAGATCCATAATCAATCATTATTTTTTTAAAAAGGAAAAAAAAAGTTATCTTAACTCTTCATAAATGGACATAATAAAGCTATCTTTTTATTTATTTTTTTCATTATTACTTTTTGTTTTGAAAGTGATTATTTTTTTCAAAATCCTTAATTGTAAAGAAAAAAAAATCAGCTTTTTAATCACAAATGTTTCATTAAATTACATTTTCTTTTTAATAAGAATACAGGAAATAATGAAGACATTTAATTTTCAATTATTTTACAATCAATTTTTTTTCCCTGTAGTTTTAGATAAAAGAAAGCTGATTTGCTTCCAAGAATAATTTTCTCTCTCTAAGTCAAAAATAGTGAAAAATCTTTTAAATTTCTCATTAGAAAATTGTGGCGGAATCACCCATTGTTCATATCTACGGGAAAACTTGATGATCCCAGCCAGGTCTAGATCTGAAAATTAACTTTGCTCTTGCTCTGTTAGATTATCAATATCTGCTTCTTTGTATAACCTTCCTTTTGTTTCTCTAAAATATATCTCTTAACCCATATCTTGGTTTTCTGTTTTCATTGTGGCCTTAGGAGGCCTATAAAAAAATCTAGCTCAATCAGTGACCCTACCATTGCAAAGCATAAAAGTCCCTGGCCATGATGTCATACTGCATCCAAATCCTGGACATGAAAAATAGCACCATTTATGTTAGACTCAACTCTATAATGCAACACAACTTTGAAACACAAAAACCTCAAACCTGATTTTGCTACTGATTATTTCTCCATAAAACATGGTAACAAAACAATGACAAGCAATTTTTCAGCAAATTGTTTGTCTATAATGTTTTAATAAAATCTGATATTTGTACAAGTAGTTTTTCTATAAAAAAAAGTTTCAATTAAATCAGATTTTTCTAAAGAGATATATCTCCTAACCAGCCTCCAGTCTATTTTATAAAATCCTTCTCCTATTTTTAACTGATCTTGATAGATGGTAGGAATTCTGTCATGGGTTTTCATTATTCTTTAACAAGTTAAACAAAGACTAAAACAAATAGCTTTTCATAAAGCCCATCATCAAATTTTTGTATCAATGATAAAAAATAAATTTTGACTCTTTTAAAATTAGGTCCATTCCTTGGATCAATTCAGATGGAATTTTAAACAGAAAGCATTTCTGTCATAAAATGATGAGAAGATGGCTCTAACAAATTTAAGATTATTTTAAACATGTCCAGTTTAATACTTTTGTAACTATTGTAGTACTATCAGAACCCGTGTAAATTCCACAGATGGTTTAACTTTATACTTCACATAAGCATGAACCTTTTCATCACATGTACAAACAATGAGAACTATCTTCAATATAAATATCAGTGTCCCATTAATTCAGATCAGACAACAAATTAAAGAAAAATCTTTTGAAATGTAACATAACCATAAAATGGTATGCATTTTATTTTTCTTCTCCAAATTTTTCTTGAATGTACTTATCCAATCAAAGGTATGTTAAGTAATGACGTCATGATAACCAACCAAGTTTTTATCGTATTAATATATAGAAGATAATAGCAAACAAAGTTCTTATATCATTCTAATAAATTGTTTCAGTATAATTGAGGGATTTAATTTATTCATTTTTTTCTATAGCATACTAATCTTTATGGTCATAACAAGAACTGTTTTTATAATAGGTATTTTGTTAATGTGAACAAACAATTAAGAGAATAGTTGTAGAATTACTAAACCTTAAGTTGGGGAAAATGGAGAAATTCATGCCTTTTTTCCAATAGGATTCTAAAGTAAATATAACACTCTTCTTGGGACTTCAGGCCACACATTTACGACTATGTTGTCAACCTTCCCTCTGTATATTTGATATCTAGGCAATGCCCTGTGTATTTTCTAGCTATTCCTGATATAGAACTCCTTGTAACAAATTCCTTAGATAAGTAAGGAGGTAGTTTAATATAAATAGATAGAATCAAGATAACTTCTTTTTTTTTTGTCAAATTTACAAATAACATTTTATTTGTCTGAAATTGTGAAATTAGTTTTGGTTATCACTATTCAGATTAGACTTCTATTCTCATATACTTACAACTTTTTGGCCAATGTAAACCTTTGACCTTTGGGTATTATGTGAACTCTAAATCCCGTGTTGAATTTAGGAACCTTTTCTTATGCATGGCACAGTGGCTATTTTAGTTGGTTTAAATGAGCTCCTAGTAATATTCTCTTGAAGATTGCAGATTTAATCCTTATTGCAGCCAGAAATAGCTAAAATAATACTATCTAGGTTAACAATAGTACCAAGGGGAAACTCAAACTTTGTTTTTCATAGTACTGTTACTTATCACGTTTTTGTTTTGCCTTTTTTTAACTAACAATATTTAAAGTTTGTTGAAATCCCAATCAAACCATGATGTTCAGTTTCAGTTGCTTAAAGAAAATTGTGCTTGTCAACTGAGAAAAGTAACTCATCTAGGTGAAAGTCCAAACCGAGCTCAGGCAGATGCATCTCATGAGTCACGAAAAAAATTATAAACTCTGAAAGAGAAAACTTGTAGGAACAATAGCTGGAATGGTGTGGCATCCTGCCATTGAGCTCATAAATATGATATTCATTTTATGAAGATAGTGATGGGTCTGGAACAATCCAAGTAAGATTCATAAAGGGTTTATTTGTTGTAAAAGAAACCAATCAATCAATCAAGATTAATTGTGAAATCTCCTTTCAGAAATTCAGAGAAATCATGAAACTTGTATCATTACTAAGAGAATATCAAGTAGTCAGTCCACAGAGTAAGCTTTATTTCATGATTGCATTAGTTGCATTTCCAAATTGGAAGAATTAATTCTCATGTTGATTGGCATCATACTCAATTGTTAAAATATCACTTTTAAAGACATTTTTTGCAAATTGTATAAATGTTTTAAATGCATATACAGTTGAGTGCTGCTTTCTTCATTTCTTCTATATAAGAGAAGTCAAGACGCATGCCAAGAGACATGTCTATGATTCTAGAGAGATTTTGCTTATTGATTTTGTTTCTTTCATTATTAATTACTCCATGGTAAAAATTGTTTAAATAACCTTGAGTGACATTAATTAAAGGAAACAAAACACAGTTTTAAAGAATAGTTATATTCTCGTTAATGCTGTCCATGATCCAAGTCTTGACCTCTACATAGATAATTAATCGAGATTTTTTTATATAACCTTTATCTCTTTATAAGCACTTAGATTAAATATATATTTAAATTATGTCGAATTTAATCCTTTAATTATTCAATAAAATATCTTCCCCAGAGAGTGTTCATATGAGGTTAGATTTTACACCTTGGCCTGTGATTAATAATCAGTTTAGATTTGAATATAAATATTGATTGATCTGTTTTAAATTTAGTATTTGAAAGCAAAATGGATTTAGTGGATAGAGTAAGAAGTCTCTAACCTGGGGATAAAGGGTTAAAATTTGGAATAGTAATACATGAATTTTAATTCCAATTAAACTGTTACTTTAATAACCATTACAATGAAACTAAAAAGGATTATTTCAACCCATTGAAAAAAAAAGTTTATTTAAAATATAGAAAATATTATGGTTTGTATTATTCTAATTTTTCTGTATTATAATATTTCAACTTCTGTGTCAACAAGCCTTTAATACTTTTTAATCAATGTATTTAACTGCCCTTAAATTTTACAGAAATCATCATCAGTTGACCATAGTCGCTGTTATAGATTTCACTAACCAGCGCTAAACTCCATAACAGTTGCAAATGGCAAGTAATGACATGGTTGCCAGTCCTATATCATAGTATTTTTATCGATATGTTAGATGTCTTTATTCACTGCTATTAACTATAACTAATATTTTATCTTATAATTTTGATTTAAATTTTTTCAAATAATTAAGACTTAGTTATCATATTCTAAAGATTAAATGTTGCAAAGGAAAAAAAAGTGAAATGTTTTATTCTTAGAGTATAATTGTTAGATGCTTGGTATCAAGGGATTATTATTCCAAATGATTTTGCGAGATATTGTTGCCCATTAAACAATAATTAGTTTACAAATATACAAAACATTTGAAAGATTATGACCTTTTAGGGATTGGTAGGCCGTTAAACACAAACAAAAAAAATCTTGAATTGAAATAAAAGAACCTTATAAATTATTCATCAGCAGTTCTTTGACTACAGAATTATCTCAAAATAAATTTTCCATTTTTATCAGTTTGTGAGAGTGATAACAAGTTTCTTAGTTATGGTTTAATTTATATGCTATTTTTGTCATTGTATGATTTTTAAAGTGGTTTTGTTTTATTCAATGGTGTATCAATCTTTTCAGTTCATTTAATGTAGAATGTAGTTATTATTTATAGAAAAACTGCTAATGATATTCATCCTAGAATTACACTTTGAAAGAGTCCTAAAATTATTTTGAACTTAGGTTTTTTTTTTAAACGATCTACAAAATTTTTACCAAAAAACCTTTGTTGAAAATCTTATTAAAAAAAGTTTACTTTCATATTTTTCTTTTTAAGCCTCTGGTGGTAGATTGATAGATGCAAATGTTGTCTGCCAATATTTTATGCTTCTTTATCCAATCCTCTTCTTAGTTTTATATAAATTATAAATCACCAAATCTTAAAGGATTATTTTTAGCATAAAACATTGGAGGAGGGTAACTTGTTTTAATTACATTTCTATTTACATTTGGTATTCTAAGCATATATATATAAACACATACATGGGCAGCGACGGTGGAGCATTGGTAAAAGCTCGGGCTATGAAATCGTATTACGCGAGTTCAAACCCCAGTCAAAAC
>JAUZSX010338290.1:0-10681 GCA_034780655.1 Idiosepius hallami
AAAGCCCGGGTAAGAGCACGTAAAAATGGCCTTGTGCTAAACTTGGGGGTGCTCACCAAGTAAATATCATAATTCAATCTGTATATTGTTTTGGGTGGTCATAACTGTGTGGCAAGCTATGCACACTCGCTTTAGCCCGTATTGCTTTCACCGCGGCTCAAAAAGAGACCAGCAGCCTTCCGCAAAGCAGGTTTCATCAAAACAGGCATTGACTTTCTGCTTAACCTTTTTAGGTCATTTAATGCTGAGAACAATAACTTTTGATAAACATTATTTTTATACGCACTTAGTTTTTTTTTTTTATAATGACACAATTTGCACTATTTAATCCATAGCTGAAGGGAAGATAGGTATTCATGCCTTTCCCAAGGGTAATGGTCGACAACAACTTGGATTCAAACACGCGTACTGTCTATTCACTGGGTCACATCAACCGCCCCTGAGTTATTTGAATCCGGAAAACACTTTTTAATTGGTTTTGAGCAAGAAAAGTTACTGCTAACTGGTCAAAATGAACACAAAAGCATGTAATTGCACTTTTGGCAAATTTATACATTTTAAAATATTGAGCACTCTACTTTGCTAAACAGCAGTAGCGTAGCAAGGGAGGTGCGGAGGGGGTGGTCCACCGCGGGCAGCACATTCCAGGAGGTGGTATTCTGAGATAGACAATAGAAAAAAAAAATACTAAAAAACTTTTTTAAAAATCTGAAATTTTATAAGTAAAATGAGATTTTAAGTTTGTAGTATTTTTTTGTTCTGTTTTATGTTTTATGTGTATATTGATACTGTTAACATTCCATCCTTGACAGAAGTTGTCTCCCCTGGATCCTTCCCTTGCTGCATGGGGGCGCCATCAACATGTCTGAAACTTCCCACAATGCTTTGTACTTCTCTCTCTGTACTTATGGGGTAGCACACGTGTCTCCACGTCTGTGTCGATAATAAATTGTTTTCTTCTTCTATGCTCGCCTGGACCTCCTTATTTTTGTCCTAACAGATACTGTTTTTAAATGGATTTTTTAACTGTATTATCACTCGAATGAAAATAAATGTTTTAAGTTGGGTATAATTAGATCCTTGATTGTAGTTCCATAAAAATTGATATTTTCACAGCATTTTTGATTTTTGAACCTTAATGGATTATCAATGGCCAAGGGTGGGGACGCATATCTTATGACCGCCCCAGGCTGCAAAAACTGTTGCTACGCCACTGCAATACAGCAAATACATCGTTTGTTCTCTAACCACTCTAAAAGTGTGGATCGTACCAAACTTTATATACACACATATATAATTTTGCCAGGGTTTCATATCTATCATGATTCTTCCTACATGTCCTTGTACCCCTATCCACCTCCAACAGAAGGAATTTTAAAAAATTGTACTCTCTCCTTTATTTTTTTTCTCTTCCTCTAGAAACTTAGGCATCATTTATTATTTGCTGTCTGTGCTCTGAGGAGCAGCCTGTAAAAACTCACTGATCACTCAACCTATTAGATAGACAAGAAAAAAAAAAACAGGGGTGAATTACCCTATAGAAGTGGGGAGGTGGGTATGGAATAAGGAGGAAAGGGATAAGATTTAGAGTTTGGGGTTTTAGGTTGAACCCTGGTGTCAAACAACTCCAACCACTCTTTACAAGCTGTGCTTCCTGTTACAAACAGCAGCTGTTCCTTCAACCAGGCTTAATATCAACATACACATTCAATAAGGTTAATCTAAAGTTTGTTGCTCAGTGGCTTGACTGTTTTGCTTCATGACATCTTAACTTTTTTCAGTTCATTTAAAACCCTGGTTCCCAACTAGGGGTGCAAGAAGCAGAGCTGCAACTTCTAAGAAATTTCCTGCTATGCTCAGGCACTTAGCAGCTCTGTCGCAGAATGCACCTTCAATCCAAAGAGCCTTGCGTCGCCTAGGGAGCTTGCGCCCCCCCCGTGCAACTGCAAAGGTCTGCTGGGCGGCTAGTCATGGCCCTGCACTCTATCCATCTAAAAGCCTGGCCTGTCACTTTGAGAATATCTTTTTCAGTACAGTGGGGATGTAAAGTGCAAACAGGAAAAAGACAATCCTACCAACACGCATGTTGAGAAACAAAAAATATGCACCACTACCGATACCAGGAATTCTCGAACTTATTTATGCATGCGTTCACCAAACGACCCATTTTTATACTAAGAGGTACCACCTCATTTGCATACGAACAATGTGACTTTGTGTTATCTGGACGAGACCACATGGGTGCTGCCATTTGCAACCACAAAAAGTAGATGAAGTGCAGATCTGGTTCATTATTTGTGGATCCCCTGCAGACGATGAACCCACATGGAGTGGAGAGGACTTAACTCAAGTTGCAAAGATTATCCTTAAGTCATTCAATTCCGCTCCTTGCTCTGTTAAGAGCTACACGGTCTTGAATGTTGGGTGATGAGTTCTCAATTTCCTAACACTTTTCAAGCCAAAATTAAACAGCCAGAGTTGGATGCAGACTTTCTACAGTCATAAAACTTGTGTTGTGATGCCAGTTGTCTCTTTCATCTGACATTTTGGCTAATAAAAAGATATATTAAATGAAAGTAATACAGAACTAAAGGGGTAGATCCACTTGGGGGCAGTGGATAAGCAGTCGAACTTCAGAATTGTAATACGCGAGTTTGTATCCCAGTCAACATTAGTGCTTATAATTGGACTAATACTCTTGGGGAAGGTATGAATCCCCACATTCCCTCCAGCTATAAATCAAATAATGCATATGTGTTATTAGAAAATGTGTTTTTAAAAAAACTGTTTGGAAAAAAATGAATGTTTATCAAAAAAATTATTGTTCTTGATATTAAATGACCTAAAAAGGCTGACATCTCATAAAAACACAAGCAAATAGAACTATAAGGATAACTGAAAGAAATTTCTCTTTGGCACTCTAACTCCATTCCTTGGAGACTGTGAAAAGCAGTGCTTAACCACTATGTGAGTTTGAGTTCATCTATAGGGAAAACACCCCAAGAATTTCATTCAAATTTCTTCCTATTTCTTAATTTCTTTTATTTGTTAGAAGAAAACCCAATCTTGAAACATTCTACAGCCCTACTCAGGGGTCAGTCAACCAAAATGTGTCTTCTAAGTTTTTAGCAGTTTTGATCTTATCCGATTCTAGTCCTAGACTATATGATGTCATTCCACCATCAGCCTCCAGCACTTTATATACACTTCCTCACGGAAGTTGTCTATTATTATAATCAACTTTAGTTTACTTGTACTTTTGTTTGGCTCATAAGTTTGGCTTGAATTTATTATGATAATAATTACCATTTTTAGCTTGTGTATTAGGTCTGAACACCTGTCAGCTGTTCCTTGTATTTCATCATATGAATTCCTCAAATCATTACAATAATAATATCCTTTTCAGTTAGATGTATTATATATGAAGAACTGTCAGCTGTTTCTTCATGTGAGATCTTGAATTATTCCAAAAATTCTAACACACATCCACACACATGTACTTATTGTTGTTCATGGAGTCTGTGGTATACTTTAGCACTGGCTCTATGTTCCCAGCAGTTCCAAAAAGTATGGACGGTGCTAAACAAGCCTTACCACAATAAATAAATCTGTGTAGTAATCTCATGGTCAGACTTGCTCTGATGACACTTATACATCAAAATTGACGGGAGGACCCATTTTTATATATATATATATATATATATATATATATATATTTATTTAATTTATTTATTTCCTATTTCCTATATTAATCTGTAGGGTAAGATTGCTTATATTTATAGTTAGATTGATCAATATCAGTTATAGAGCATGTATATTAGTTAAACGAAGACACAGAGTCAAGGGCTTTTGGTGACTGTCAGTTTCTTGCCTGTGCGGTTATCAGGTAGATAGATGATAAGGAGCTTTTGGCTGATGGTGCGCAGGCGAGGAACTAACAGTCACTGAGGGCCGTTGACTCCATGTCTTTGCTTGTATGTATATATTATTCATGATTAATTTACATCTCATTGAAAATTTGGCGCTTTTGCAGAATAAGCAAATGGAGAAATTTGGCCAAACCCTAAACCCTAACCCTAAACCCTAACACTAAAGCTAACCCTAGCCAATTAAATTGCTGTCTTACAACCGGTGCAAAGTCCCCGAGCAAAAAAATATTTCTTCATTTGCTTGTTCTGCAAAAGCGACGACAATTTCAGGCCTTCTATAACAGCAAGCTTTATCTGTAACTGAGTTTTTTAAAAATGGAGAGTTATGACTTATTTTTATTTTCAGCTTCCCTAATATTATGAAATCTTTTCTATTTTGTTTTGATTATTTGAGATTTTGTTTTATTTTCGTAGGGTGAATGTCCAGTTCTAAAGAAGTGCCAATGCAAGAATTGAAGAACTTCTAAAACAGGATTTAATTGCTGAAGATCTGTGAAGTCGAGGATTATTCTGAAATTGAACCTGTTGGGGGGTTTAGGATTGTATCGTCGTGATTGAGACATTACAGGATTTGAGCCTTATGTTCATTATCTGTATTTTGGCAGAGTGACCATGATGGCCACCGATGAAGAGAAACACCCTCAGGGGTGTAGACAACAACAACAACAACAACAACAACAACTGCAGTTGTTTGTACCTAAAACAAATAAAAAAACATCTGAGAGATCGAATTACCTTGTGGTGAGTTAAAACTTTTTCAAATATCTTTTTGATTTTTCTTTTTTCATTTTTTATTTCAGTTTGGAATATATATGATTTATTTCTTGAACATGCATGTATGTATGTATATCTATCTTTATCTGTTTCTTTCTCTCTCTCTATCCTTCTATTACAGTATCCCCATTATATATATTTGTCTGTCTATTTTGCTATCTGATAGTCTTTAAGTTATCTCTCTCTGTCTCCTAATCATCTAACTTCGTATCTATCTATCAATTTTATTATTCTCTATCTATCCTATTATTATCTATCTATCTTCTTATCTATCTATCTATTTGTCTTTTCATGCAAGCATGAATTAATTCATTCAACTCTCCACTTTCAAAATATGATGATAATAGCAACATTTTGACAGATGACAGTGCAAATATACAAACCTACATACACATTTATATATGTATGAAAATGTGTATGTATGGATAAAGTATAATATGTTTAATACAACCGTAAAGTAGATAGTGGTACAACAGAAAGAAGACTAGGTCGTATCTTCAACCAACCACACAGAAAGTAGTGGATACTCCAACCATCATGTCATATCTCCTACTGAGTGTCTAACTCACCAGAATATATACTGACTGTGATTCAATTAAGGGGGATGCCAGGTATCCTTAAAAACATAAAGAATTCAATTAAATTCAATTATGGAGGAAAAAATGAATTTTAATGGCTTTCTTTTTAACATGTAAATGTTTTAGGATATTGAACATTAGAAAAAGATTGTTCTGTATAATAATTAAGTCTTATCTCTAAATAATGTCAGCATAATGTATTTATTTGTTCTGTTTTTTTTTAATAAATATATCCATCTTTCTTCTATATATAAATGGAACCCATGTGTATGGGTGGGAAGTGCGAGGATTCTTACTGGAATCCAAGGGGGTCTCAGCCGGAAAAAGGTTGATATAGCGCCAAACAAACAAACAATCATAGTAGTTTTAACCCTTTCAACCCTAAAGGTCAATATATCAGTAACTTAAGGCAAAAAAAGACTCGCCAATATTTCCTTCCAATTATGGTCATCTAATCGAATGCATTTGAGTGACTAGTTAGTCATTTTGCTGACTCAGGGTTCTAAGGATTAATAATACTTAAGAACTTAACCTGCTTGCCAGGGGCAGACTGGGAGTGTTATAGGCTCTCAGGCTGAATATTTATTCATGAATTAATTCATGCTTGAATGTGTTAAGTTGAGTTGGCAAGCATCTGTCGTTACTGACAATGCTATTGAGTTTGAAATATGACATCTTATGACCAACGATGGCTCACTGGGCCTTGACCCCGTGTGGCCAATGCCGCCGGGGGAGGGCGTGTCTCCCGCCTATGCTGCACCTCCCGTAGAAGTGGAGGTATCTCAGGTTCGCTCACACCAGACGACATTGTTGCAGGTGACAAGCAGAGCATTTGTGAGCCGATGCGAAAACATGAGTCAAAGCTCAGGACTGTTAAGCTTACTTGGTTGGTCCTTGCATTGATCAAGCGCTTCTCTTGCCTGAACTCTTTCTATGTCAGAGGAAAGGTCATGACAGTATATCTGAGAGAGAGAGAACTGGTGCAGGGGCTGCCACAAAAGAAATCCATGATTATCTCAAGTGCCCTAATCGGACCCTACTCCATTTGGCTGCACACACATATATGTATACACACCTTGCTAGTTGACTGTTGACCCCAAAAAGGGGTTAATCCACCCTTTGAAAGCTTGCGTGAACAGACAGATAAATAGATAATAAGAAAATTTACAGATAATAAGGACCTACTATTAGTTCTAAAAAGTGGTAATTGTAGCTGGAGTTGTAATTTCTATAGTAGTAGTTGTAGTTGTAATAGATATTTTAGTACAAGTTGTAATATTAGTTATAGCAATTATAGTTTTGAAAGTAGAAGAGAAGTCAGTGGTGCTTAGAAAATATAAATCTTGAAAAGCAAAAGTAATGAGCATCTTCTTTCTCTCCCCTCAAAAAACAAGGAAAAATGAAGTCCTACTTTTAACCCCTTTCTCTCCTTTCTTATCTGCTGGTACAAGGCCCAACCCCTTGATATTCATCCCTAACCCTCTTCCACCCAGTACAACCATCAATTACTGTTTATCATCATTTGTTTGAGGCATTGAGTTCATTTTCAGCATACAAGCATCTTGTCTTTTTATCTCATGTCTGGGATCTCAAAACAGATTCCAGCAACAGATAAGGAATAAAATAAAATAAAAGAAATTTCTTTTTTTCTCTTCTTATCAAGGCCTCTTCTTTCTTTTTTCTTCCTTTTTTTTCTTTCTTCTTCTTCTAATTTTTACTAGGTGGGTGTCAGATTATTTATATTGAAAAAAAAACAAACTAACAAACACACTGCTGGGGTGCAGCTCAGGGTTGAAGATTCCATTCTGCCATGCAATTATAATTAAACACTGAATAATCAAAATACGACTAATTATCAAGACTCATATCCAGTGCCGTGCTTAGCCACATTGCGTCTCCGTCGCAGAATGCACCTTTGGGTCCCCTTCCCTCAAAAAAGGTAAGTTGGCTTGGACCCTAACATACTGGAGCCTTCGATCAAAGACCATATATACTTAGATACACAAATATATATTCAGAGAGAAAGAGAGATAGACAGAAAGAGAGATGGTTTGATATGTATATATTTCAAGTGTGATAATGATTTTCTAGTCAAGCCAAGGAGCTATGTGGCCCATAAGAACCTTGCCCTCCCCCGCCAGCTATTGCGAGGTCTGAGGGAACACTAAGCACGACCCTGCTCATATCAAAATTTCAGAAATCATGGGGCGGCAAGGGATTATTAAAAGCTTGGACTATTCAATCATATTACACAAGTTTAAATCCGAGTCAAAACCACTGCATCCACCTTTAGCTGCCTCGGGCAGATGGTGCTCATTAACTCGGGAGAGCAGCTCATCTAGGTGAAGGGTAACACCAAATGTAAAAAGCCTGGGTAAGAGCATGCAAAAATGGCCTTGTGCCAAACTTGGGTTGGTGTTCACCAAGTAAATATAATATAATAGACAGATAAATTTTGTATCAAGTCAGTTTTCAAAAGTCAAGTTTATTTTTATCTCAGTCTATCTATCTATCTAAGTTTATTTTAATTTCTATTTATAAATATCTCAGTCTACCTGACTATCTATCTAATTATCTAACTGAATCTCATCATTATCTCTATCTATTACAGTCTTCTCTTTACCAATGATCACAGTGTTTCCATTATCTATCTCTCTATCCATCTGTCTATCTATCTTTGTGCCGTACTTAGCCACTTAGCGGCTCTGTCGCAGAATGCACCTTGCAGCCCCTTTACCCTTTATGAAGCTACTTGCACCCCCTCAACATACTGGAGGCTTCGACTATATATATACATAGACCAATAGAGAGAGATAGGTAGAAAGAAAGATGGATTTATAGATGTATGTTTTAAGTATGATAATGATTTTCTAATTAATCCGAATAATGAATTAATTTATTAATGTTTTGCATTACAAAAGATCTGTGATGCCAAGGAGCCTTACGGCCCCTAGGAGCTTGCAGCTTCTTGGGAGTTTTTACCCCCCCTCTTTCCGCAATTGCGGCGTCTGTGAGGGCCCTAAGCAAGGCGCTGATCTATCTATCTATCTATCTCTATAACTTTATACCTATGTAGATGGATAGAGTGATAAGAGTAACTGCTTACCACAAAAACAGATATTGTATTTTTCTTCTAACCAGGAAAATGTCAGAAATTTAGATAAAGAAATATTGTTTATTCAACAATAAAGATTTAGTATAGTTACAAAACCCAAATGCACACCAACTGGATAGTTTTATACTAAATGTGTCAAACAATATAAAAAGTGAAAGTCATAATACAAAAAACATAGAACTTCGTACTTAATTACTAAAAAAATGGTACTCCCAAATCAATCCTATATGTGTTCATAAAAAAAAGTTCTGTATAGTTTCAGTTAAGCCTGGATTTCAAACAATAAAGATGAAAATAAAAGCATTAATAATCTTTATCTAAAAACCCATAACAAATACAGGGTGTCTAAAAAGTTGCTTTTATGCTGTAATCTTTATCTAAAAACCTATAACAAATACAGGGTGTCCAAAAAGTTGCTGTAATGCCTTAATGCCAATAAAGGACATTTCCAGCATTTCCATTAAGTTCAGCTGTGTTACTGTAAATAAGTAAAACCTTTTTATTAGTAAAAATTGTATTTTCTAACTGTTTTATAATAGAATTTGCCACTCGTTAGTTTATTTAAGTTTCTATAAAGCCATGGTGCACAGTAACTTTTTGGACACCCTACACAAAAAGAAAATACCTCCACCAAAAAAGAAACTAACAAACAAACAACACAAATAGCTAACAGAAAAAAAAATGATACAAAACTTAATTTAATCAAATAAAATTTGTCTTTTTTTTTTTTTACTATAAAGAAAAAAACTTTTGTTTTTTAAGGGTTTTTTTTTGCTTGTTTTTTTTTTAATCTTTAAGTCAGCTTTCATTTTTGTCAGGGCCTATAAGCTTTAACCCTCAACATTTCATGTGTTGAAATGTACTCATTATGGTAACTTCAGTTAAGGAGCTGGGGTGGTGAAAATGCCAATCATTTTGGTGGGACATAGGAGTAGTGGAGGGGGTAGTCGATTCTATTGTTTTCTACCTATTTTTTTTTTTAAACAAAACAAAACAAAAAAAGTTGGATTATTAGTGTTTTCTCTCTCACACTCGCTTCTTCATTTGCTGCTCGCTCAATCCTCTATAATATCCTTTACTCCTTTCCTTTTCTCTATCTTCTATCTATATATCTCTATCTCTCTTCTATCTATATCTCTCTCTATATTGTTCTCTCTCTCTCTCTCTTTCTCTCTCTCTTTCTCTCTCTATTGTTCTTTCTCTCTCTCTCTCTCTCTCTCTCTCTCTCTCTTTCTCTCTCTTTTGCTCTTTCTCTCTCTTTTGCTCTTTCTCTCTCTTTTGCTCTTTCTCTCTCTCTTTCTCTCTCTTTTGCTCTTTCTTTCTCTCTCTTTCTCTCTCTCTCTTTCTCTCTCTATTGTTCTTTCTCTCTCTCTCTTTCTCTCTCTTTCTCTCTCTATTGTTCTTTCTCTCTCTCCCTTTCTCTTTCTCTCTCTTTTGCTTTTCTTTCTTTCTCTCTCTTTCTTGCTCTACCCCCCTCTCTCTCTCTCAGAAAGCAAAAGATCAAGCTCTTGAGAGATTAGTATCAATTATTTGGCACTATTTAATGAGGCTAGACCCAGCAGTTTTTTCATCCAGGAAGGGCCATCAAATTAGGTAGGGAGATTAAGCCTCACTTCCTTCCCAACCTCATCTAATAGCAGAATTGTTTGGTTTTAAAGAACCCAATCCCTACCCATACCTTTATCTGTGGAGAGGAGACATGTCAATCCCTGAATGCAGGGTGGGTGGGTTTAAAGATGAGGAGTTGGATATGAACAATCCAGAAGGAAGTTAATCACTCCCCGACACCTAGTTTTGTGAGATAATACTCTTGATTAACAGCCAGGAATTCTGAGGGTTAAACTTAGTGATATTTTGATTTTTCATTCATTTCTCATTAAAAGTAACAAAGCTTCTTTGTATGACATCATATTAATCTTTTTTGGCAGTGAAGTTGGAACATTGGTAAAAGCTTGGGCTCTGGAATCGTAGTATGTGAATTCAAATCCCAGTAAAAACCATTGCATTCCCCTTTAGCTGCTTCAGGAAGATGGGGCTCATTAACTCGGGAGAGCATCTTATCTAGGTGAAGGGAAACACTGAATGCAAAAAGCCCAGGTATACAGAGCACGTAAAAATGGCCTTGGGTTTAACTTAGGTCGGTGCTCAACCAAGTAAATATCTTATCATAGTTTTTGTTTTTACTTTTGAGATGAGGCATCACAATTCAGGTATTAACTTTATTATTCGGACTTTTGTCCTCATCTTAGTAGGTATTTTTTGATGTTATTACACTATGTTTCGGC
>JAUZSX010338301.1:0-10681 GCA_034780655.1 Idiosepius hallami
TATATATATTCTAGTTTTTTGCTTAACTTTTTTCTGCTTATTTATATTTGCATGGGTTGTAATAGAATATATTTTCCTATGTAATAAAAATCTACAATTTAATAATCCGTTTTGAATAAACATACAAGAATTCCTAGCAGTATGATATTCTTGGGATTGCCAATAATTTTGAATGTTCTAATATTCAAACAAACATTTCAATACAGACCAATCAAACCCTTCCTTCTTTCAAAGATAAGTTTAACCAATTGTCATATTTCTCCAATTAGGTTTGAACATTACATTTCTTGAACTAATGTTCCTGAATTTGTATTAAAGGAATCATTAAAAATGGTGTTAATTTTCAATATCATTATTTCTTAAATTCTGCCCATTATCATAAGTCTTCAATTAGAAATTAATTTTCATTTAATCTTATTCTTCTTGCAGGCCGCAGTTTGGTAGCTAAGAAAAATGATGGTATTAAGGAATCTACAGACAGTAGTGCCACACTCGAAGATGAAGATACCAAAGGTAAATACTCTTCAACAATTCATTTCATTATGTTTCACTATTTCAATATTGTTCATCAATTTCACTTATGTATATACACACTCATTAAAATCTATGTATATATCAGTTCATTGGTTTTTAGCTTTTCTTTCATCTATCCACTCACTTTTCTCTACATACAGAATACTTTAATCTGGTAAAGATTTTCTTTGTTTTTTTTCTTTATAGATAACTCTTTCTCACAATTGATAATTTAATAGTTGTAATTACAATTGAAATGCTATGTCACTTTTAGCTAATGGTGTTTCATTAATGCAGTCTTTAAAGTTCTTTAAATGCTTAGATTTTGAGATGGAGGTGTGCTGCCCTGTTCACAAGCAAAGTGTAATGAACTTTGCCAGGACAGCCAGTTTATTTGCTTTCAGAATAATAATAATAATAAACAAACATCTTGATGCAATTAGATATTTAATTCCAAATGAGGTAAAAAAAATTGACAAAATAAATAAAAACATAATAAGTTGACTGCGATGAAAAAAGGGCCAAAACAAATAAGAAGAAAGCAAAAGACAATCCAGGAGAAAATAAAAAAGGAAGAGAAAAAAGTAAAACTATTTCTAGAAGTTCTAACTAAGTGATAAGTAAATAAGAAGAAATAATAAACATAATAAAACCTACCATGATCGTGGATAATGCTTTTATTGTTCTAAGGAAAATGTTTTCAGATAAGTGTCTGTCAATTGTCAGTTAAGAAAGGGAACGCTAAGCTCATGTTTAGATTAAACAGAAAGAGAGAAGAAGAGAGAAACAAGAGGGGGAAACAAGTTGCAGTGAATCATAAAATAAACAAACAAGAATAAATACGGTGAGAAGTGAAAATGTCACTAAACAAAACATGTTCCATGATCCATGTTCCACTTGTAGGGTCACAGGATCTGGCACCTTGTGGCCTCTATCCGTATGGAAAGGGCAGTGAGGATGATAGCATAAGGCTAATGGTTTAGTAAATATCATTGCTGGTGAATCCACCTTTTTACAATCACAAAACATTGCCTTGACTTCTATGTCATGTATTCCAAGAAAGATTTTCTTTATATTTAAATGTGTTTTGAACTTGTTAATGACTGAACACACCTGTGATGAATCTTTGATTTCTTGGCAGATATTCAGGTTGGAATTTAGAATAAGATTAACTCAAAAAAATCATTGTAAGGATAATACTACTACTACTACTACTTCTACTACTACTACTAATAATAATAAGGATGATAATAACTCTCGACAAGTAAAATATCCTTCCTGTGAAATGACAAAACTTGAAGGTATGATTCTCCTAATCCTTCCCAGTTATTTTATAAATTGTACAACCACTCTTCTTAAATAACCTGTTAACAAAAAAAAGGATTTTTATCAAAAACCAATGTTCTTGGTATTAAATGACCAAACCAAAATTTGATAACCTCTAGTTTTAGGTTATATGAATCATCATATAACCTAAAACTAGAGGTTTGAAACAACCTTCCAAGTATAAATCTTAGAAAAGTCTTATGATCCCAGATTGACATCACTAATGATGTAGCTTAGTTGTCTCTAAATGTATAAGTGTCGTGGGGACATACACACTCTCATAACGTCTAAGATGGACTCACCCATGAACCAGCAGCTTAGACTTGCTGAACGAGAGTTATCCGGATGTTGCAGAGATAACTCCCCATGGACTTACCAACCCCTTTTCTGTATCTTTAACCCTTACTTGATATAAATGTTCTTAGCCGTGTTCCTACTTCAGTCCTACAGCAATAAGAATTATAATATGTATATAAATTAATATATCATCTTTGCCCGGATTGTCAGCTAATCAGCTTTTTATGATGATAATACATCTTAGATTGAAAGTGGTTATTGCACTTGATTGAAATATTTGATTCTTGCAGACTTTATTTAAATATTACTTTTACATGATCCAAGCTAAATAATTGATTACTTTCAAAGGACACATCAGCTGATGCATTGGACTAAAGATCAATAAATAAGTATTTAACTAGTCAAGCACAAAACAATTTGGCATTAAGCCAATAGCTACATGGATCTAGGAATAAACAGCAAAAAAATTGAAAAATATAAAAAAAAGGCTACTAATCCTCAGATTTCAATTTATTAACCCATAGACAGCAATTCTTTATTAATTCACAGACAGCAATTCTATTTCAACTCTTCTAGGTTTGTCTAATTTACACAAGATAAATTTTAATGTCACTTTCAAATTAACAAGAAAAAATGGTATCATTACAAGAAATTTTACCTTGACAATTTTTGCTTCATTTTCCTCTTTTAAAATCTCTCTCTACTGAAGCTGGTGATTTACACAGTGTTTTTATAGAAAAGTGGTGGATAGATATTTTTCAAGTTGAAAACTAGTGGATAAAAAAATTTTGTCATTAAATCTTTGTTGTTTTTTTTTTGTTTTTTTTTTTTTTGATCATTCATGTTTCCAAGCATGTCCAGTTTTTGCTTTTCCTTATTTGTTTGAACTTGGTAAAAAAAATATCTCAAAACTAAAATAATGAATTCAAACATATAATTAACTATCAAAAATAGATTTAAAATTTTGATCCAATTTAGATTTATTTTATTGAACGTAAAAGAATATTTTATTCTAAGAAAAAAAGCTTTTTTAAGAATTATACAATAGAAATAATATTTGGTTTAATTTATTTCCATAAATTGAAAATATTTTATTCATAAATGCAGTATTTGCAAGATAATCATTGTTCATTTTTCGAAAAGTCTTTACCTATAAATACTATAAAATGTCTGGCTGTAAACATTACCGATTATGCATAAGCACTAATTTTAAAATTGTAAAATGTCTGACTGTAAATATTATGGTTCATTTAAAAGCACTAATTTTAAAATTGTATGTTTAGTGGTTACAAGTATTTTTATAAATACTAGTTTTAATACATTTCTTGTATCTAATCACTTTGGTAATAGGGCAATGTTTATTTACAGAGTTATTCATGGTTAATTATTATTAGTAAACATTGTGGTCTCCAAGAGTTCTCTATTCTTAAACACTACAATAATAAATATTCTTTTGATTATCCTGCAGTTGTACCCTGAAAATCTTTGCATTTAAATCCTATCTTTTATATTTTAAAGTTTCTTTCTCTCTCTTTCTATCATTCTTTTCTTCACTTTTTCTCAATTTTTGATCTTTATTTATTTTTGAGAGTTTTGGAATTTTAATAAATAAATCACCATTTTTTAATGTAGGGAAGAGTGAAATTGAGAGTAAGTACAAAACAAACCTGAAAAGATTTCTAACCAAAAGTTTGTTCAACATTGGGCTTTGTTTTTGTTTTGTGAATTGGTCTTTAGTTTACAGAGCTCAGTTCTAATTTGAAGCAGTGAAAGTTCACTTAGAAAAACAGCATCAATAGAAAGGGTGTAAAAGTTGAAATACTAAAAAAGACACCAAAACCTTATTATTGCTACATTGAAGATAAATAGTTCTTAGCTTAATTTTGACATTCAAATTTATTTTAGTTATTTTACTGCTCAATTATTTATATATTAGTAACTTTTAGATAAAACTCTAAACATTTGATGGGCTATATGTATCCCACAATGCTTTTTGAATGACTTGTCTAATTTCTTTACCAAAAATAACACAATAATAAAAGTGAGTTATAAGGATTATTTGTTATTTCTAAGATCAAGGAAAACAGCATGTATATATTTAAAAAACAAAAGGGAAACAACTCAACAAATATGTCTCTTTTATATCCTATGTCAATTTGCACTAAATATCTAATATTTAAATTGTTTACAATAGCACAGAAACTCAAATTGGTTAATCATAGGCTTAATTTGATTTTGAACTAATCTTGAAATGAGAAGTGAAAGATGATTTTGTAAGTGTACTTTTAAGTTTATAACCACTATAAATTCTATATAGTTGATTTTATATTAGCAAATACTAATTCAAAATGGATAAATGATATTATAATTAATTTGGCTTTGTTCTTAAGTCATGACAAATAATAAGCCACATGAACATCACTTTTTATAATATTGGTCTATCATGACTTTATAGTAACATAAAATATCATTTTTAAGTTTAGTATATTTAGGCAGAAAATCATTATTCAGATATGTTTCGTTAACAAGAATTTTAATTTTTCTTTTCAATATTTTTAAGAAAACAAGAAAAAATTCAATTAGAAATATTGAAAAGAAAAAGAAAATTCTTTTTAATGAAATGTATCTGAATAATATATTTTTGTAATATCATATTAAGTAAAATAAAATAATACTGCTGTCATATTTTCTGGGTATACAAGTAAATAATTATTCATTGCATGATATCACACTTATATAGAATATCTACTTTAGTAATGACTAACAACAGGTCTTTTATTTTTGGCAGCATGATGATCATTCATTGTATAATATTGCTATTAAATTCAAAACATATCACTTTTAACAGCTTTTGTAAACTAATAAGAAAAAATGCAATGTCAAAACCTAGTAATTAATTTCATTTTTTAAGTTTAAATATTTATTATTAAATACAAACAGTTGTGTAGTCAGTTTCTTTTCTGGTTCCTGCTTCAAATTGGAGCATGCCTTGTTATCTAAAGACTAATTCTTGCAGGGAGGGATTTTTTTTGGACAAAGATCTTTTGTTTTTTTTAATGGTTTTTTTCTAATAAAAAGATGATTAATTTTTTAAATTTTGTGTGGTTGGTTTGTGCAATCATTCCTTCAATTTTTTTTTTCCATCATTCAATTTGTTTGCTATCTTTTTTTTTCTCAAACTAATCCCAAAAAATGATTTTCTTTCTTATCTCAATACATGATGTCTTCCCTTATTTTGAGGCCTTTCTTTCTTCACTCTTTATGGAATCAACCTAGTAACCAGATGGGATAATTGTCCCTTTTCTTCAATCATCACTTTTGATATCAAGGCTTTAGACTGAAGTTCAAGTTTCTCTAATGTTTTTTCTTATCTACTTATTAAAATTATCCATCTATTTTTCGACTTCTTTCTATCCATGTCTCCTTCTTATATAACCCTTGTGTATACAAGGTCTTCGGACTTGGTTATAATAATTAGCTTACTAAAAAGGAATAAAATTTTATGATTATTAAACTCTGAAAATGATACTATATTTATAAAGCTACTATCAAGATCTGAATACATTTTTGACTAAATATATTTTATATAAACCTTGTTGCATGGGTACAATTTTTATAAGGCATGATATGAACTAACTTTAATTTTTATAAGGCCACTAGATCTTGTAAAATGGATATACTTTTATAATTTTATTTATTTTGTCATTTTTGTAAGTCACTTGTATTTTGGTGTCCTATCAGGTTTTCTTAGTTTCATCTTAACTTCAATTCTGAAATAGGCTTCCTAGTAATGGTATGTAGACAATTTAGAAGTAGATGAAAAAAAATGATCATTTTATAAAGATATTTGTTAATATAATTACCGGAAATTTAATTCATTTATACCATCTTTGTGCGTATTGGTTATTTTTTTTATATAAATATAAATTTCTATAACATTAGTGTCTGTTGCAATTCTTGTTGCAATATTTTTAGGATTGCAGCAAGAATTACGATAAACACCAAAACATTATAGAAATCTATATTTATTTTCAAAAGTAATCAATAAAAATGTTATTTTTATATTCCTTGCTGATTTTTTAGTTGCAATGAATATTCTATATAGTCATAACCATATAAGACATTATTAGTATTCTTTTATTGATTTTTATAAAATTTTGGATTTTCCAGGCTTGATAAAAATACAGGTATCTGATGCTTTTAAAGAATAAAGTTTACTATATACTATTATGCTTATTATGCAAAATGATTTTACCAATTTGGCTAATGCAATTGCTATATATTATGATGAATGCCTTATAAATAGGGAAAGTGAAAGAATGAAGTGTAAGTAGTTATTGAAAATATAATGACGTTTTTAACTGCAGCTTTATGCATCACAATCCTCAGATGAATAAATTATAAAAGTATTATAGAAAATAGAAAAATTAGTTGGTGAATCAAAGTAGTTTTTTATGGTGAGCTGAAATAAAAAATATAAATCTTCATCATTTAAATACAAAAATCTAAAACTGAAAGTCTGAAGTGAAGAAAACCAATTCAATAAACAATCGGGCTTTGTAAGAAAATAGAGATGAGTCTTAAAAAATTAGTGTCAAGCTATTTAATTGACTTTTCAAAGGAAGTTCATTTAGCCTAGTGGGTTGGCAGTCGGACTTAGGAATTATGGTAAGCGAGTTCAAATCACTCCATCCAGTCATTCCATTTGCAG
This sequence comes from Idiosepius hallami, assembly GCA_034780655.1. Taxonomy (NCBI): domain Eukaryota; kingdom Metazoa; phylum Mollusca; class Cephalopoda; family Idiosepiidae; genus Idiosepius; species Idiosepius hallami. Next base: position 6,848 of record JAUZSX010338301.1, read on the forward strand.
TCATAATTGGATTAATACCCTTAGGAAAGGTATGAATCTCCACATTCTCTTCACCTATGGGTCAAATAGAACACAAAAAAATGTGTATACAATGATTGTTCTTGGCATTAAATGGCCTAAAAAAGATGGATATGCCAGGAAACACAAACAAACAAACTCTTCAAAAGCCATCTAAAAAAAAATTTTAGAACAGAGGGTTTTTTTGTTTTTTTTCTCTTAGCCTTAATGTTAGCCCTAATGAGGAAAAATTCCATATCACATGAAAAATCCTTGAGGGTCATTCCATTTTATTGTCCAGGTTAATGCTACAGTCTCTATGACACAAAAACTAATGAAAATGTATGAATGCTGAAGTCTTAACATCAGCTTCATGACTTGTAACCAAAATTAAATGAAGCCTAAAGAAAACAAACTTTATCTAATCAGATAACAAGAGGTGTTTAGAGAGAGAACAAAGTTATGCTTTTATTGCTTGAACATTTCTATATCTTTGATGCTTGATTATTGCTGTCAATAAGCTTTGCTTTGCAAACAAAGATTGAGGTAAAAACCAAGTTATGTACAAACTGCATTTGTAAGATTGATCATTGCTGATGTGACAAGAATAGAACAGGCAGTTTGAGCCAAAGTTAAGGCATGAAAAAGTCTGATCAGAAGACGAATCTCTTTGCAAACAAAGATTGAGGTAAAAACCAAGTTATGTACAAACAACATTTGTAAGATTAATCATTGCTGATGTGACAAGAATAGAACAGGCAGTTCGAGCCAAAGTTAAGGCATGAAAAAGTCTGATCAGAAGACGAATCTCTAGACACAAAGGGGATTCATCAGATTTCTCAATTTTTCTGACCAATTAAAATCGACTTTTTTTCAGATGATAATGAAGTGTAATTTCATTGGGTGAGTGGTGAAATGCTTAGATTTTGGAATCCTAATACTCAAGTTCAAATCCAACCATTATGCACAGTTTTACTTACTCTGGGTATGATGACTTGTTAAATCAAAAGAACAACTCATTTAAGGTGAACGCCAACACTGATTCCAAAGCCCTATTAGATTCACGTGTTCTGGCAGACAGTGCATCTCTAGTTGCAATGAATATTCTATAATCATAACCATATAAGATATTATTAGTATTCTTTTATTGATTTTTATGAAATTTTGGATTATCCAGGCTTTATAAAATCTCATGCTTTTAAAAAATAAAGTTTACTATTTACTGTTATGCTTATTATGCAAAATAATTTTACCAATTCGGCCAATGCAGTTGCTATATAAACCCTGAAACAGAAACCCTATAGTTACATGATTAATAGCTGAAATAGAGCACATAAAGATGTCAAGTAGCCGTTCTATGCTTAAAAGGGTAAATAGTTATTATTGTTGCTACTTAAATATTTGATCAAAATCACAGTAACATTTTCAATAGAATCCTAAAGTAACATTTAGATGCTGATAAAAATACTTAAGTAAATAAAAAATGTTTTCTTATATCAATTTCAAGTTTTTTTCTGTTTTGAGAATTCTGTAATGGTTATATTTCTTTCTTGTATAAGAGGTTTTTTTTTTGCTGTTTTATATTTAAAAAGTTTTTCTCCTCTCAAAGGTTTTTGCTGTGTTTATTATTATTATTATTATTATTATTATTAACATATTATATGCAGAACCTGTAAGAAGTGTCAGTACATCAACAGATACCCACCCCCTAATAACACAGTAACTCTATTTTATGTTTAGTTCAATAATTATCTCTATTAACCTAAAAATGTGCTATGCTTTTTATCCTAGTTCATTCAGTGTTTATGATAAAAGTTTGCAACATGTTTCCTCACTTAACTGATTTACTACTGACATATCCTCTTTCTGACTGCCTTCATTAAATGATGAAAATTGTTTTACTTAATATTTCCTTCGGCAAGAATTAATTATTAAGAAACAATTGCAAACAATAATTGTTCAAGTGTTAACAGAGATTTTTAAACAAACATGTCATTTAATTTAACTAATCAAATAAAAACAAGAAGATAAGAAAAACTTTTTTTTTAAAGAAAAAGAAAATCAAGTAAAAAAAATCCACCTGAAAATTAATTAATGATATCTCTTCTATATAAAAAAAAATATTGTTACAGTTTTTGGGTTTTTTATGCGTGTGTAAATTTATGATTTTCCATATTTAAACATTTGAGTAATAATAATCTCCTTTGGATAACTTTTTTGAAATCCTAAAATTTTAAACTTGATAGTGTTGCATGCATGCATGAGACATTCTTTGTTCCCTCTCTTTATTTTATTTCAAAAAGTTTTATGTAAATTTAGGCATTCTTTTGACCTCAACTACATTTCCATTTCAACCTTTAACATTTTGACAAATTGAATGAATACAATTATTACATGATAACCAAATGTTCTTGTAATGATCAGGAATTATGTATCGTTTCAATCAAATTGAAAATCTTATGATTCGTGTTAAAAAAGCATTAATGTTTTTGTGTTCGGTTGTGAAAAGGATTTTGAAATAGAAAAAAAAACATAAAAAGCAGAGGGAAAGAGTTCTGTCTTCTCTCTTAATGTTTGTAATCAGACCATATTCACTTAAGCTGTGATTGGGAGGGATGAACAATGATGACATTTTTAAAACTCCACAAGTAAAAAAACAAAAAAAAGATCTTGAAGAAAATAGCAAATAAAAAAAGTATTTTTAATATTTGTTTTTTTTGTTTTTTTGTTTCATTTTTTTTTCATACCAAAGAAAACTGAGTTTAAAGAATCTAGGCAAAGAAGATGAAACACAAGTTTAATAGAACCTTTGTTGGTTAAAATATTTTTATGAACTTGTCTTTTAGTCAGAAAACAAACAATTTTAAGGGAAAATAGAAAAGGAAAAAAGGGATTCCCAACCCTCCATCCAAAAAAGGTATATTGAAAAGGAAAAAGGAACTTAAAAGGGGGCATATAGAAAAGAAATAAAGGGACTCTGGAATCGTAGTATGCAATTTTAAATCCCTGTCAAAATCATTACATTCACCTTTAGCTGCCTCAGCAGATGGGCAAGCAACTCATTTAGGTGAAGGGCAACATAGAATCCAAAAGCCCAGATATGTAGAACATGTAAAATGGCCTTGTGTACAACTTGAGTTAGTGCTCGACTAAGTAAATATAATATCCATCTTAAAAGATATTCTTGTATAAATGAAATTCATTTTATGAAGATCTGTTTTTGCATTGACTGTCATTAAGGTGAAAATACATTTACATCAGAAGTGTATTAACAGTAAAGTATATTTAATATATCAATATAACATTTCTATTGTTCAGATATTTTCCTTATGTAACAGATATATTTATTTATATGACAATTATTTTAGACTTTTAAATTGGGAGACAAAGTTCAGAACAAACAATTCAATTATAACAAAATACTTTATATTATAAGCAGTTGACTAACTATCTATATATTTCTGTAAACAGTTTACATAAGAACATTCAATGTAAAAGGAACAATTTTTTTTTCAACTATATCATTACTTTTCCAACACTATTCAGCATTTACTACTGAAACTTTCTTTTTTTTTAAGGTACATTTAAAAGTAAGGAACATGTTTAGTAATTAAATGGCCGTGGGCTTATTCTTTTTAAATGTCCCATTGGTTTGATATGATTTCAATTGGTAAAATTCCTTGGTTATCATAGAAAAATTATATTCATTAATTAATACACACTTCCTTACCTTCATTTTTTTTATTCAGTGATGATTGCAGTCTGTTTAAAAATATATTTTTATGTTGTTTACATTGCTTTTAAAGAGGTCGATTATATTCTTGTGATTTGGTATAT
>JAUZSX010338321.1:0-22647 GCA_034780655.1 Idiosepius hallami
TTAAAAATTGAAGAGTTCTAAATAGGGCAAATTCATCTGAAATGCAATAGACCCTTCAGAGCATGTATCAACAGCCTTTCTTTTTTACTTGATATTTCTTTTCCCTTTTTTTATTTATGTTCATTACATAAATTTCTTTTCTCCTTTTATTTAATATTTTTTAGTTTTTCTATTTTACTTTTGTTGGTTAGTAAGATATGAATTGTAAAACAGTGCATTTGAGTCATCTGAGATATTACATTCAGTCTTACAAACTATTCCAACAAAGCATAGAATAAAAAGAGAATAACTAAATATATACACGATATTAACATCATCTAGGTGAAGGGCAACACTAATTACAAAAGTCTAGGAAGAGAAAAAAGGCCAAGTGAGTGTGCGTGACCGTTGCACCACCACAACCACCCTAAACAACACTCAAAGCCAAGGGCACTCTGTCACGTTTCCCTCTCTTATCGGCCGAATGAAGACAAGAAGAAAAGATGACAGTATAGTGGTCATGCTCAAACATGAGGGACAACCATTATTATGAAAATATAAACTTTTTTATATCAAAAGAAAGGATTTACATACATTTCCATCAGGTTCTTTCCATTCATGTGTAAACAATCAAATATAAACAAGCAAACACTGGCATCTTTAAAAGCAGCTTTCTAAAAGGAAATACAGAAAAAAAAAGTAAAAAGAGATTTTATTTCATTTGGGTTTCTAGTAAAAACTTTTACAAAATGCTTTTAAAATAAAATTCAAATCCTAAATTGTAAATAGGGCTTATTAACCCTTTCAACCCTAAAGGGCCAATATATCAGCCTTAGTAACTAAAGGTAAAATAAGACACACAGACATTTTGGCTCTAATATGGCCTTTTAATAGAATGAATGAGTGACTTGGTAATTTTGATAAGTCAGGGTCCAAAGGTTAAAGCCGAAATATCGGTGTGCATGTCTATTTCTTTAATAAAAGCATATTTATAAATAAATGAAATTTTGACTGCATGTCTTCATATTATGAAGATGAAAATATATTCTGTAATTAACAGTTCTATCATTAAATGTAAATGTATCCATATAAACTCCAAAAATCTTTTCATTGAATCATTGCCTCATAATTCACTATATACTATCACTCAATGGCTTCATATCGACATCTTTTTTTTTCTTCTCACTAAAAGCCAACGACAAAACACTGTTGAAGCCAAGTTCATATCTCATCAAACCTTGAAGCTACAAGATTGCATTTTCCCAAAAGTCTATTCAATGTTCTTCTAGTCTTACTTAAAGCATCCAGCATGTTTCAGCTTTAAATTCCTCCTCACAACAAAATGGTATAAACACAATTCTTGATCATGTAGTAGTCTGTCACTCTGAAGTGGAGTCAACGTAGAGTAGAATTACTTGCAAAGAATGAAGTGACTATGATAATGAGTAATTGTAAGGTGGATTGTTTTAATGTAGTTAAAAAGATAATGAAATGCAGCAGTTCAATGATATTTAAGATTCTGACTCCTCAAATGGCAAATGGTAATATTAAGAGAGCTATCAATTCTTTTTCTAAATGTATTACTTCATAACAATTCTTTCAACAAAACTGAGAAAACCCTTATTACCATATTCTTTTATATGTGTAGTCAACATTTGTCTAAGAATTAAGGTTTGTATATCAATCAATATGTATATATGACAAAATTTCATCAAAAAAGTAAATGGCTGTCCAAAATGGAGAAAAGCCATTCAATCACCAGAAATATTTGAAAACAGTTCTTCCATTTTGATTTTTGAAAGGCTTAAGATTTGTGAACATATATAAATGTTTTTCATGTTTTTTTATCTTGTAAATTGCAGTGTATAATGAAGATATTTGCAACTCAATAAACTGATACGACAATAGAAATTAACATTTTGTTTATAAGACTTTACACAAATTATTTTATTTGTACAAACATAACACTTACTTTGTGTACACCAAGTGTTCCAAATGGGAGTGGTTTACTTGTAGCATTATCAATAAGAAGCACTTCAGCATCAAGAATTAAGTCATCGCCACCAGGAAAAGCTTTTGGGATGTAGTCTTTAAAGTGAGATACCTTCATAAACAAATTTTAGAAAATAGATTATTTCTTAATTATGGATTAATTCTTAATGAGAATTAGGACACATCAGAGAAATTAAAATATATAAATAATTATCATGTAGGATACAGAAATAACTCAAAAACAATTTTATATAATTATAGAGAATTCTAAAATACACAAATAAATTGGATGGGATGATTTAGCAATAACAAAATAAAAATCAATATACACATATATATATATGTATATTAATGTAAGTAATAAGATCTATAATATATAAGGAATTTATCTTCGATAATATATAACATATATATAAATTAAAATTCTTATTGCTTACCTTATGTGGCTGAACAGGCTTTAAAGACCGGCTGAAATACCTAAATTCATTTCCATTTTTATGAACTTGCACTCGTTCACCATCATATTTGATTTCAGCATAAAAACCATCTGGGCATTTTCTCATGGCCATTTCAACTGAACGACAGGGTTCAGCCTAAAATAAAGAAATACATTACCATGTAATAAACAAAAAACATACCATAATAATTAGGTGGTAGTGAAGGTGAAGTGTTGGTAAAAGTTCAGGCTCTGGAGTCATAGTATGCAAGTTTGAATACTAGTCAAAACCATTGCATTCACCTTTAGCTGCCTTGGGCATATGGGGCTCATCTTGGTGAAGGATAACATCGAATGTAAAAAGCCCGCGTAAAAGCACAAAAAATGGCTTTGTGCCAAACTTGGGTTGGTGCTCACCAAGTAAATATTATATATATATAAATAGTAGATAAGCGTAAATATGGAGTCATCGGCCTTCATTGACAGTCAGTTTCTCATCTGTGCAGTTATATGAAGGCCATTGACTCAATATTTATGCTTATATACTGTACACACTCTATCACCAATATTGAGCACTCTAAATATAAATATAAGTAATCTAACTTTACCTATATATATATATATATATATATATATAAAATTAGAAAGTGGTTATTTCAATGACAGAAAGATGGATAAGTAAGAAAGTTTTTAATAAAAGCCCTGAACGTTTGATTTTGTATTTATTTTATTTTATGTTGTGTTAATTGTATAGTCCGTGCACAATAGCACATTTCAATTTGATAACAACTACATCCAAACTACAGGTACAGCTGTGGGTAGGAAGATGGCACCAGTTTATGCTACACTTACATTAGCATACCTAGAAGAAATAAAACAAAGCAACTTAATGAATATATCTTATGTTATAAAGATGAAAAGCATGTTATCATTTTATAAACCGATATATTGTGCATTTCACTATCTAAAACTGTTCTAAAGTGAGCAGTTTTAGTCATTCTTTAATAAAAAATTGTGGTCCCTGAAAGTTAAATTCAAATTAATGGTCATTTAATAAACATAATCAATGTACGATTTCACAAATCAAAAACAAAGACAAGCAGAAACGAGTAAAGAAAGGGGAATCTTATTTTATAAATGAGACTTAGATTCACTTAATAAAGTAAAATTAAATAAACACATAAGACGTAGAGATGTTATTATTAAATGTTACATACCAACATAGGCAAGACAGGTGTCATAAGAGAGGCCCTAACTGAAAGAGTTTTGACACCGATACCTGGATTTTCTCCACTGTTCTGATTGGCAAGCACTCTATCAACAACATCTCGTAAATTACGAGATGCTTGAAATGCAGCATACGCATTAGGATCAAGGCCATCTAAACTGAATAAAAAAATTGAATTAAAATCAACTCTTTTGTTGAGGAACCCAAAATACAGTTATATAATTTGTTTTAGGTTAGATCTAAATATTAAGTTACTCATAAGTTCTATTTGATATGAATTTTACATTGATTTTTACATTGAATGAAATTTAAATTGTATAATATCTGATGAAAATGAATATTATCTTTGTGTAGATGCATTTAAATAAAATCAATTTTTTTTTTCAGAACAACTAAAAAATTCAACTTTTTGTGGCATAAACCCAGCTAACATTAAAGTACCAAGGAGTCATTTGAGGCACATAATGTTTAAGTCTTGGTTCATGTGCCATTGAACTTCAGAAAAAGGAATTTAATCCACAATGGTAATTTATCCAAATATTCCAACAGCAGTAGTAATAGGTTATCCCAATACTATTAGTTTTTTTAAAACTTCAAAAGAACCCAACTACAGTCAAAGTTTTTGGAAATTATACCACGTGATCAATTTCATTTTAGTTTTAGAGATACTTCTTTAAAAAGTCTTGTTTAAAAAGAAAGAAAAAGTAACAACCTTTAATTGTTTAAATGATTGTTTTTGCTCGTTTTATTTTAAGAAAATATGAGACATTTTTCATTCATTAATGGAAGATTTGTCTGTGGAAAAAAAACAGTCACCATTAAGATAAGCAACTTTTTAACGTTGGTCACCAACTGGAAAAATCAGTTGCAAATGCTAGTGATTTACTCGCAATGTAGAACCCTGGGATACGTGTCAAGATATTTTTTCTCTTAGATTAATTTTACTAAAATTGTACAAATAGCCAATTGGCATAAATCTAATTGAAATAGAAAATAAAACTTTTCCGAAATGTTAATAAATTGAGATTCAGTTTCAAATCATAATCTAAAAATAAATTATTTAAGACTTCATTTTTTAGTAAATTAGCAAAATTAAGCGAAGAATTTCATTTTTTCCCTTATATCTGACTTTTGCATTGAAATTCAAATAAGTATTTTAAATCCATTGGATTACATGACTTTTACATTGAAATTTGAATAGGCACTTTTAGGTCAGTAAATGCCAGTATTTCAAGATAAAACCAAGTATTTAGTAGCTTCTAAAAGAAAAAAAAATCAAATGTTTTTTCAACTTACATATGTTTGGCCCCTGCATTAATCCTGAGATCATGTTTTATAAGACGTATGACCATCTTCAAATCATTACCCGTACACCTATGATAGAAAATAAAGTATAAAAGAAACACAGAAATTTTCAGGCTGTCATTTACTTAGAAATCATCACGTGAACACTTCATAATCCAGAAATCAAGAACTTTAATCACCCCAATGAAAAAAAATTGCATTTCTTTATGTAATATTATTATTTATGTAATTATGTTTTTATTATGTTAAATTTTTAAACAAAGGGAAAATGGTGAAAAGTTGTCACTAAATTAACATGTTCCAGAGTAGATGACAGATGTTTCCTGTAGAGAAATGGTTAAAAATGTAGTCTCCAATCATTAGGGTCGCGTGTTGGATATGGATGAGTAACAAGAGAAATAGTTGTTTGTCCAGTTCTCTCTACAGATATTTCATTTTTTTGGTGTATTCTAAATATCTTGGCACAAAATCCCAAGTTATGTCAGATGAATAATTTTCTGCTCTGTGGATCAAAATAATCCTGTGGCCAGGATTCACCCTGCGAACTGGCCATTTACTTTACAGATGCTCAGGAAATTTATGGCTGGTCTCCTAAGTTAAGACACCTTCACCCAAAGAGGAATATGCCAGAGACTGAGATGCTATGGTGAAAATGTAAGACCATTATTTATATATAAGATGTAACCAAAAGACAATTTGTAAGAAATAAAAGTGGAAGGGGGTCAGTGAAGTAGCAAGGGAGATGGGGTATGCCTTGGGTGGCACATACCAGGAAACAGCATTTTGTGGGGGAAAAATAGATCTTTAAAAAAAATTTAGTAAAAAGGCTAACAAAAAATATGAAATTTTATAACCAGAACGAGTTTTTAAGTTGTGGCTTGTTTTAAATTTTATCAGTGTAATAATACTGTTTTTTAAATAGATTTTTAAACTGTATCATCAGTCCAATGAAAATAGATATTTTAAGATGAATATAATTTATTGTAGTTCATTTAAAATTTTTAATTATTTAGGGCTTATTGGGATTTTGAACAATACTGGAAGATCAGTGGTCAAAGAGGGAAATCTTAAATCGCAAATCTTAAAACTACCCCAGGTGGCAAAATCTTATTCATTTCTAATGCTTTTTTAATACTAAATTTATTTCTAATGCTTTTTTATACTAAATTCATTTCTAATCCTTTTTTCTACTAAATTCATTTCTAATGCTTTTTTTATACTAAATTCATTTCTAATATTTTATACTAAATTCATTTTTAATGCTTTTTAAATATCTTATTCATTTCTAAGGCTTTTTTTATACTAAATTCACTTTCAATGCTTTTTTTGATTACATTCATTTTTAATGTTTTTCAGGAACTAATTAATTTTTCCTCTTTTCTCTAGAGAAATGCTTTAGAAATTAATTTCGTATTTTATACTAAATTAATTTCTAAAGCATTTCTCTAAGGTAGTCAAGGATGCGAATTTTAGTGGTTGGAATCACTTTTAAAAAAAATAACTATTGAAGTTTTGTTTTCTAAAACAGGATTTAGGGTCTCATACAAACACAATGATCTGATACTTTGAAGTATATAGAATATGGGTTTTTATCATTTTTGGTAAATGTTGTTATTTCTGTGATTTTCTGAGATAAGTTTTGATTATTATCTTTATTCAACTCATTCGGACTTCTATTTTCAATTTTATGGTTATCATGACAATGTTTAAGGGACAACCAAATTTTTCTTACTTTTTGGCAATTTTTGAAAGACATCTAAGCTGATCATCTTCTTTTGTCAGTTTTGAGAGATCTGTGAGTAAGGAATCAACCTGAAGAGAAACAGAAAAGAAAATGAAAAAAAAATCATTAAAAACAAAGAATAGTCATTTGAAAAATCAAACATTGATAATGATTTTAACATTTGTCAATTTTGATTAAAATTTTTAAAAAGCCAAGGAGACAAACTGATCCTAAGACACAAGTCACAACTAAAAAGAATCCCCAAAGACAAGACCCGTCAACAACTGGAAGATGACAATTTCCCTTTCAGTGACAACCTCAGGAGACAGGAACAGAACCAAAGAAGCAACGAAGAAATAGACCTCCTGATCGCCCTCAGACGAGCAAAACACCACATAAGAAAACCACAAAGATACGCAAGCAGCAGTTTAGGGGACGAGGAAAGTGATCTGAATACAGAGGAGGGAGCAGATGTGATGTCACACGCGGAAGAGTATAAATAGACCCAAGAGTGACAAGTTAGACACTCTGTTATAGACAGAAAAACAACAAAAATCTTAAGAAGAAAATAAAAGTAATAAAAATCTGATTAGACATACTTCTTGTAATGTAATTGTGCTCTTCTTTTGGGGCAACAACCTTTTGTTGGTCTCGAAAAATATACGAACAGTTTCAGCAACATCACCCTGGAAATTTGAAATAAAATCATAAAATGAAAACTTGTTCAAAATTTTAACATATTTACATTTTTAGTATTAAAATATGACAGATGAGAATTGTCTGTATTCTTTAGGTGTAGTTTTTAGCATTATCAGGCAGTCAAAGTGGCCTAGTGGATAGACAATCGGACTTTGAAAATGTACTACGCGGGTTCGAATCCAAGTTGTTCCATTTACATTAACATGTCGACTAATACCCTAAGGAAAAGTATGAAGCCCTATCTTCTCTCCAGCTATGGGTTGAATAATGCAAGACCTCAATGGCAGATGATGTCCACAGTGACACAATGGCACTGAAGGCGGATGAAGGCTGCAACAGAGGATGGCCTCCAGTTATCGTGGTTCTCTCCATGCTATTGGAACCAGGTCCTCCTCTGCCAATGGTCCGTATGGTGACTGCAGGTGCATCAGTCTCCCCACTTTAAAAGACATCACGCACAGGCGTCTACAGAGAGAGTCAACAGAACCAAGACAGAGGACAGTCATACTCGACCACGAGTAATGAATAAATGATTTTTTATTTAACTATTTTGAGGTTTAACATGTTTATATATGTCTTTAATGTTGCTTTGGTGGTTCTTGTGTGGCCAATGTAATTAATATTTTTCAAGGAGCATTCCTTAAGGGGACATTTAAATTGGTAAACTACATTGATTATGTTAGTTGTGGTATTGCTGTTATAACATGACTATAGTTTACTTAGTTTTTCAACATATAACTAGTTCTGTGATAAAATTTTTTCAGAAAAATAAAAAATATTGAAAAATAGTTCTAAGTGGCATCATGTGGTAGGTTGGTTTTATTGACATAACTATTTCTACTAATTAAATTTGAGACTTATTTGTGGAAATGAATTACCTGTTCCAAGTCATTAACCATTTCTTCAAGGCTGGAATTGAAAATCTGTAAACCAATAGAAAAATATCAACATTTATATTTAATGGTTTTTCAGGATCTTTGTAATGAGATTTGATTGTTTTTACATCTATTTTTCAGACTTGTCTTCATCCTCATCATTGTTACTTTCATAACATTTTGTCTGATGAACCCTTTAACCCTGATCAGATGATCAAAAGGGCTGTAACAATATGCTTTTATTAAAGATTATTCTTGTTACAGACTTGACTATTTTGCAATTTTACCATTTCTTTTAATTCTTTACTTATTAGTAGGGCTGTGATAAAATACTTTTATTAAAGATTATTCTTGTCACAGACTTGACTATTTTGCAATTTTACCATTTCTTTTAATTCTTTACTTATTAGTAGGGCTGTGATAATATGCTTTTATTAAAGATTATTCTTGTCACAGACTTGACTATTTTGCGATTTTACCATTTCTTTTAATTCTTTACTTATAAGTGACAACTTACTTTTATTAAAAAGATTCTTGTCCTAGCCTTAATATTAAAGAATTAAGTTTAGAGTTCTATGAAGAATCCGGATTAAGAGATAAAGATTGCTAAGTCCAATCCTCAGAAGAAGGCCATTGACTGAGATGTTGGAAAAGTTACAATAATAAAAATCAGGACAACAGTTTGGAAAAGGGATGTACAAATAAAATTTAATCAGGTTTACTAACCGTTTCATAAAAAAGTTTTTAAAATTTAGTGGGGCAGTCGACATGGCCCAGTGGATAGGCAATCGGACTTCGGAACTGTAGTATGCTGATTCAAACCTAAGTTGTTCAGTCTATGTTGATATGTCGACTAATGCCCTTGGGAAAGGTATGAATGCCCATCTTCCCTCTAGCTATGAATTAAGTAGTGCAACTTGTTTATTAAAAAAACTATGTGTGTATAAAAATGTTTATCATAAGTGATCTTTATTGGCATTAAAATAACCTAAAAAGGTTGATATGCCGTTAAACATAAAACAAACAAAAATTTAGTCCAGTTACAAATAGTATATTATAATCAATAATAAGAATTAATTATTTTTCCTGAATGAGGATTCCATTTTAAAATTAAAACTAAATAAAAACAATTTGTTTCAATCTTACCTGGCTAAAGAGCTTCACTAATTGTTTGCTATTTAGATTATAAACCACTTTGATGACCCCAGGGAGAAGCAGTTTTAACCAGAGATATGTGTCACCTGAGAAACCATCTAGAAGGAAAAAGAAAACAGAACAATATAAAAATATTGATGTTCATTCAAATTTATTTGAAGTTCTGTTTATTAAATATAAGGTTATGTGGCCCAGTGGATAGACAATCAGACTTCGGAACCATAGTACACAAGTTCTATTCCAAGTTGTTCTGTCTACGTTAACATGTTGACTAATACTCTTAGGAAAGGTATAAAGCCCTATCTTCCTTCCAGCTATGGGTTAAATAATGCAAGACCTCAACGGTGGATGCGACAAATCATACCCACAGTGAAACAATGGCACTGAAGACGGATGGAGGCTGTAACAGAGGATGGCCTCCAGTTGTTGTGGTTCTCTCCATGCCATTGGAACCAGGTCCTCCTCTGCCAAGGGGTCATGTGGTGACTGCAGGTGCATCAGTCTCCCCGCGTTAAAAAAGATATGCGCACAGGCATCCTCCCAAAAGGATCCACAGGGACCAAGATAGAGGACAGTCATACTCGACCAGGAGTGACTGTCACGAGGATGAAAACTGATTTACATCTTGGATCACAGGAAGATTTTTATTTTCGAAGAGTTTATTAATCTGTTACATTGAAGATGTTATTGTTTTATTTTATTGATTTACATTGAAGAGTTTATCGTTTTGCTACTTTTGTTCTTTTGTTACATTTGATAATTAAACTATTAATAGTTTTGTAGTTAGCTACAGTAAAACAATAAATTAACACATTAATGTCCTCGTATTATGAACATAAAATATATTGTGTAATTAACAGTTGAATTATTAAATATAACAGTTACATAAGAGTTGTAATTAATAGTTAAATCATTAAGTATATCAGATCAATACAATAAAACGATAAACTTTTAAATATAAAAGATTAATAAAGTCTTCATATTATGAACATAAAATATTGTAATTAATAGTTAAATCATTAAGTATATCAGATCAATACAATAAAAACGATAAACTTTTAAATATCAAAGTATATATAAATATAAAATATATTCTGAACATAAAATATATTCTGTAATTAACAGTTCAATCATTAAATGTAATATTTACATACAATCAACTCTTCAATGCAGCAGATCAACAAAGTCTTCATCTCATGAAAACAAAACATCTTCCATGATTAAAGCAATGTCTCAGATTCCTCAACTTTTTGTCCACCCAAAACAACGGCATCCATGTAAACTCCCATGATCTTTTCATTGAATCACTTGTAATTCACTATACACTATCTCTTCAGTGGTCACATTTCAACATCTTTTTCTTCTCACTCAATGCCGATGCCAAAATGCTGTCACAGCCAATTCTAAATTCATCAAACCTCGAAGCTACAAGATCGTATTTTCCCATTAGCACAGATTCATTGAATAACAAGAGAAATAAAAGTAAAAGACAAGAAAATAGAAGAGAATAATATTTTACAAATGATTTTTGTGTTACATGAGGGTTCTTTAATTCATAACTTCTTAACCCTTTAAACCATAGGCCGATATATTGGCCCAGACAACATTAGGCTAAAAAAGACACCCCAATATTTTGGCTTTATGTTTTACTAATATAATGGCCCTGAGTGACAACTTGGAAATTTTGATAAGTCGGAGTTCAAAGGATTAACTCTGGTCTATAGAACCCTTACTTGATTTGTTGTGTTTCAATGACTAAGAAAGACAAAACAAAGTTTATATGCACTTGGTTTTTTGGTATTAAACTTAATTTACTGTTTGAGTGTTTTTGAATAGTAAATACAATTTATTTTGGTTTCATTTTTTATTCCTCTTGGCTGTCTTATCTGCTAGAGAACCCTGTGTCTGTGTGTTTGTTGTAGTTTATGTTGTAGAGAGAGAGAGGAAGACTTAGCATCCATTACTACTATTTCTACTATTAATACTAAATTCATTTCTAATGCTTTTTTAATAAATAATTCATTTCTAAGCAAATGCATTTTTTCCTCACCTCCAGATACACCTTTTTTGAGTAGATCTGTCACAAGCTGCGTTTTTCCCAAGTAACTGTTTTCATCAGCTACTTTTGCACACAACTGACGAAAACATCGAAACATGTCATCTTTAGATGGAAAACTTTTCGAGCTTTCTTTAGATTCTTTGGAATCATCATTATCATCATCATCTTTATCATCCTCCTTATTATTTTTAGGTTTTGTTACTGTTGAAACAGGACTCACAACATTAACATTTTTGGAGGTGTCTGAAAAGACATAAAAAAAAAAAAGCATTAACAATATCATGTTGCGTAAAAATAAAAACAGATAACAATAAATTGTTTTTGTTTTTGTGTTTAACCCTTTAAACCCTAAAAAACCAATATACCGGCCCTGGTGCATGCTCTGTGCTCTATCAAAGATTTTTAACAGTATTTTTTTATATACACAAGGAAGAACTTGATGAAATAACTTATAAATAAAGTGAATCTTGAATAATATTTATCATAATAACTCTTTAACTGTCATTAAAAGTTTTTTTTTTCTATTCTTCTCCCGTACGTCATCTAACCTTCTACCTTGACAATCCCAAGTTTGATGACATACAAGATTTTACTTTTAGTTAAGGAAAGTGTCTGTGGTGACCAACAATGCTCTAGAGATTGAACAATATTTCAGTTTGTATCTCTGCCAGGACTGTTAAGCTAGCTTGGATGGACTTTGCATTGACTAAGCGCTTCTCTCACCCGAACTCTCCATGTTTCCAAAGAGAGGCTATGCCAGTACATTTAAGAAAGAGAACATTTCAACATCTTTTTCTTCTCACTCAATGCCATCAATGCCAATGCTATCACAAAAGAAATCCATGATAATCCCAAGAGCCTTAAAGAAGCCCAATTCCATTTGAAAGCTGGCCATTGAATGCCTGGGAAGCTCATCCACCCTTTAGTATTACACAAGGAAGAGCCACCAACCCTTGAGAGAGGTCCAGCATAGAGCAAGGTACAAGGCTGGTATTAGTGAAGAGGACGACACTGCTGTCATGTCATGGCATTGGTGGTACTGGGTTACATCATACGTAGTGGGAGCGAGACTTGTGACCTGACAAAGGTTTTATTGTAGTATTGCACAGCTTTGCCTGGCACTGGAGACTTGTTTCAAAAACACTTTATGTTTCAAAATGAATTATCTTTTCTTAAATTTCAAAAACGCTTCTCCATCATTTATCGATTTATTTTTAATTCAAAAATGTTTCTTTGTATCTACTCTAGGTTTAAAAAAAAAATTAAGCAACAATCTGCACCCCTATATTGTTAAAATGCTTTATATGGTCCAGTTGTGTTAGCGACACCCGTTCCCGTTAGATCACCGAAGTTATGCAACATCTAGCCTTGTCAGTAGTTAGATAGATGGCCATTTAAAAATACGAGTGTTTACAGTTCAATTTCTTGTTTTATTTTTTTGCTCGATCTTGCCATGTGCGTGTAAACCGGGTGTAGGACCTAATCAAACATGACGATCTGACTTTTATATGTATATAGATAAGAAAATAGAGCTTTTTTGGAATCAGTTCCATTTGGCATGCAGACTGTTATTGACATCATTCTGTGCTTTATTCTTTTTATATAAGCTTGACAAGTGCAAAGTCTAAAGACAAATATTTACCTTTTTTAACTTCTTTCTTTGAGGCTTTGGAATCTTGAGGACTTGGCTTCTTTCTTTTATTTTGAGGATTGTCAAAAAAATCTTTAAAATAAAATAAGAAAGACTAGCAGAAACAATGGAAGAACTTCCACAGTAGTTGAACATTTTTAAAACACAATTAAATACAACAAATATAAAATGATTTTTGTAAAGATAAAGCAATTAATTAATAAATGGAAGTGAAGAAAATGAAAAATCATTTTAATTTATAAGCTTACAAAATCCATTTGACAACAGGACTTTATTTTTTTAATTATGAACATAAAATAAACAACTTGAAACTGTAAACAGCTATCTAGAAAAAAAATTTTGCACAGGAAATGGTTTTAATGATTTTCACCAGATAAAGAGCAATTATAAAGGGGGGGGGCATTGGTAAAAGCTTGGGCTTTGGAATCGTATAAGCGAGTTCAAATCCCAGTCAAAACTATAACTGTTATGTCCTAAGTAAATAGGATAAATAAGGTGACAACGAATATGCCAAAATAGAAATATTTAATTGTCTAAGGTCAACTGAAATTAGGTTTGTCTGTAGAGCCCTGCATCATTAAATGTAATTAAAACAAAAAGTGAAAAAAAATGTTAAATACCTCTGATAATTTTATTAATTTGATCTTTGTCTTCTTGCCTCAAATCACAAAACCCTTCTAAATCTTCTGCTTCTTCAATAATTTTTGTTGTTGCTCGTGCACGGAGAAACGTTTCAAAGATACAATTTGGATGAAACCATAGCTTCATATCGCCGCCTTCATCAGAAAATGGATTGGCAACGACTTTTCCAATCCTCAGAGCAGATTTTTCAATTTTACTTTTGCATTTCTTGCAGCTGGATGTTCCAAGCTTAGCATAAACAATTATAAACTTGTTTTCAGCCATATTAGCTGTTGGATAATGAGGAAGACAAAACAACAAAGGAATTTGGTTTGGTATAGTAGAGGGCCAAGGAGCAGTGTGGCTTGATCTTATGACTTTAGAAAACAAGAAAACACGAGGTTGTGCACATAAAGAGGGGATATTTTTGTACCGAAAAGTTCGTAACACTGCTGAGAGCATAGGAATGTCAGCTGAAAAAAGACAAAAAAAAACAACATAAGAATTAACAAATTATGTCAAAAATAGTAAAGCACAAAATTTCCCTCCTTTAAAAAATACTTGGTATTTGTCTAGAACCACACCCACAGAATAGAAAAAGTTGAATGTTCAACTAGTTGTTGTTTTTGTTAATTATGATATTTTAATGTTTTTTTTTTTTCCCAGCATCTCTCACCAAAAGAAAAACACATTTTTTTCATTTCTTTGAGTTGAACAGCCTTTTTAAAAAAAAAAAAAAAAAAAAAAGGGTTAAAGGTAAGGAAATTGTTTCGGTTTGGGGTACTGGAAAATATTTGTGAAGCCAAAAAGAGACTTGTGTCATCCCAGGGCCTTGGCCCTCCAGTGGGTCTGCAGCCCACCCGCAATTGCAGGATCCACAGGAGTGCTAAGCACTGTCCTGGACAAAACATATTCCTATTATTATTATATGTACTATATGTTTAAACATCTTTATTTCTAGGCGAACATAGGGTTGCTGTCTTTGCGATTTCTGTAACTTTCTCTTTTTACAGAATTGGGTTGTTGATTCTATTCTAACTTCTCAACCTGGGGGACCAGAGTTGAATACTTGATGCTACGCTAGGGCTTTGGAGGGTAATTTTATTGTGACATCATCACTAGATGCCTGTCTAAGCAAAGACTACGAGTGCTATGATGGGGTGAAATGTCAATAATTAGGAATTGATTAATTAGGAAATTAGGTGAATGAATTAGTTAAAATACTAGATGGATTTATTCGTAGTAATAGGAATTTAGGAAAATGTTAGAAACTTATGGGACAATTAGAAAAATCTAATGCTTACCAAAACCTAGACAATTTGTCTCTAGAAGACACATAAAAACCCACATAAAAATATTTTGCTAAGGGCCAGATTTAGCCAAACCACACACGGGGGTCTGATCAAAGGAAGAGGAAGGAGAGGACGAAGAGGAAGAAAGTGAAAGAAAGGAAGAAGGAGATAAGTGAACAAAAGAAAACCCTATTTCTAGGGATGTTGCATGGACAGGAAGGATGGACTTTGAGAACCGGAAGGGGTAACCGCTGGGGAATGTTGCACTGTGGGGACAGGAATAGGAGCCCTAAGATATTGAATTCTGGGAGAAACTAAATTGTGGGTAGGAAGAAACCAAAAAGGAGGTGAATTTGAATTCAGAGTGGAGAGACAGTACAGTTTTTGTAGTTGGATTCCATCAGACTTAGACTCGGGGCCAGTGGCCCCCGAAGGCCGAAATGGGAAATTTCCCTAAGAAATAGTTTTGCCATCTCTCCGTCCATGCAGCAAATTTAAGGAATAAATCCTTTAAATTTCAAATAGCTGTTTTTGAGTCGTTCATTTCACCATGTTATGCTGTTTGTACCTTTTATTTCAGACTAGACAACATCTAGACTTTGTAACAGTAGCCTGCAGGAGATCACGGCCACATAAAGAAGTACAAGAGATGCACACCACACACAGATCTGGAAGGGACATGAGCATGTTGTTATAGGGCATCTACCTAGTGGTTTAACTAGAGATACTAACCTGGGTATTTCTCGGACCAGCGCAAGAGATGGTACCTGATATTCCTAAGTGGTTACCCATCTTAGAACTGAACAGGCTCCACATTGCTTAACTTTGGTGATCTCAATTTCAGACTTTCATACTCTCCTTCTAAGGTTTAAATTTATATTATTTTGTCTTTTGGTTAATTCGAATGCCGGTTATTTGCCCTTTAGTTCTATATTTCGATTTCATTTTCTCCATTCCATTTTTTACACAACCCAAAAACACGTTGGTCATCGACAAAAATATTTAAAAAAAAAAATAGTCAACCAAACTTTCACCTCTTCTGGGCTGGGATATTTTCTCGCCTCACCTGATCTGGGATATTATTAAGGAATTAACTTATTGAATCTAATAATTAAAATCACTTCTGCAATTTTTTTTTAATAAACAATTATTTTCTTAATTTTTCTAACTTAAAATAAGTCAATTTCAATAGCCAATTAAAATGCATTAGATCAGACGGTGTCAAAAAATGCGTCCCTTTATTTTTTTAACAATAAACTGCAAGAAGTCTTTCATGGGTCTTATAGTGTTGTTATTTATTATTCTAAAATAATTAAATGATTTTGAATTGAAGTCAGTCAATTTTGATAAAAAAAATGGAAAAGAAAAAAGTTTGTGTTTTGTCGAAACAATACGAAACGTGTGGCCTCTAAAATAGGCCTCTCCTATTAATACAGGCAATAACAATTCGTTCATAAATAATTCCTAATATCAGAAAATTCTTATGACCCTCAAAATAAATATATTAGAAATAGTAATTATCAAATAAATATTATTTTTCAAAAGGGTAACATTACAACAACAAACAATCCCTCTCACCACACACCACACCAACCACCAACCACAACCATTAAAAGAAAAGAAAATCCAAACTTTTTATAAATTCTTATTTCAAATTCAATACATTTTTGGTTCCAAAACAACAAAAGTCATATTTTAAAATCCGTATTACTTAATTTAATTACCAAAACTAATTAATTTAAAATCAAAGTTTTTTTTCTTTTCTTAAGGGGAAAAATTACTAAGACGATGTGCACGCATTCAATCTCCTAAATAAAAATCAAATAAGGTTTTTTAAAAAAATTAAATTTAATTTGATCCAATAAGGTTAATTTGCTTTTAAATCTTTGACCAAATAAAGGGAAGCAATTTACAGCAATGAATAAAAATTAAATCATTTAAAATTCCATCAAAATTTCTAAAATTAAAAACAATTATTTTCTTTTTTTCTCCGTCATTATTTTATCTTCTATAAAAAAAAAATGATAAATTTAAACAACAAACAATTTTTGTAAAAGAAAATTAAGATCAGTTCTTACCGTTTTTATAAATAAGTCATAATATTTCTACTTTTATTTTACTAATTTGTTTCATTTTTAGTTTTTTTTTGCAATCGACAGGGTTTTTCTCTCGGAAAAACAAAAACCTTCAAACAGAGAAGATCGTTGCTCTAAGGGGAGATCATTAGACATTTGAAGACGAAAAAAAATTAAAGCTATTTTCTAAATGGGGGTTTATTTGCAACAAATAATGTTTACAGTTTAATTATTTTTCTTCTAGTGGGATAACGCTTGTTATAGATAACACAAAAAGCACTAAGAGTCCTCAATTTTTCAGCTAGTGTGTCTCAGCGAAATCAACACGAACAATTTTGCACGAGCATCAGTCTTTACGGAATCCTTAAAGTATTTACGCGAAATTTATTAACATCAAAAAAACATTCAATTTTTAATAAATTAGAACTAACCACATTTTGGTAATAACAACAACAACACACTTGCACTTAAAAAATATATATTTTGATATTTTTTCACACAAATAAATAAAACTCTTTTTTAATAACATTTTCTAAATTAATAAAAAATAAAAATATTTAAAATGTTAAAATAATCATCATTTTAACTTCCTAACTTTAAGATAAATTTCTTAAAAGCTATTTATCACTATTTAAATGCTCCGAAATGCGGTGACAGCAGACGATAAATAAATGCCTATTGTTTAAAAGAAATGACGACACCGGTGTTTATATTTAAACAACAATTTTATTTAATTTTAATAGAAGAGAAGTTAATTGAGCCTTTGAGGGATGAGTGAACTAAACAGGATTGTCCAATGAAGGAGAAAAAAGGTGAAATAAATGGAAACGTTTGGCCAAAATATTGTAAAGTAAAATTCTGTGAAAAGATGTTTTAAAAGTCCGTCAAGAGTTATTTTTTTACTTGCAACTGACGAAAATGTGATTGAGTGTGGTGTTGTTGTTAACTTCTCGTCTGGGGCCAGGGAGAAGGAACCGCTCCAGAACATTGTGAATGTTGAAATTTTATTGCTGGTGGAAAGCGGTAGGACGGTACGGTGGTTGGTAGAACCAAGGACGGTACGGTGGTTGGTAGAACGGTGGTTGGTAGAACTGAGTGAAATCATAGTGAAAACGGCTCGCTGGACGCTGGCTACTTCCATATTGGGAGGATAAGCCCAAGTACTCGTTTTCTCCGAGAGGCTTGATTAATTCCACTGATGGTTGACCTACATTAGAGAACAAACAAAAGGTCCCTAAACTACTGTGAACACGTCAACACCTATACAAAGAGAATTATTAGCGCCCACAAACTTAGGGAGTGGTGGCCCAGGCAGCAACATTATTAACACTTAGGGGTCATACGTAGCAATTTTGGACGTGCGTGCACAAACATTCAACATCAGGGGCAGGGCACCCGGCAACATCGGCATCATGGCTGTAAATACGCATTGAATAAAAGATCTTTGTGTCATTTCAGATTAAGGAAACCCGCTATTGTCTGACCAGGAAGATGATGCGGATGCGAGGCCTCTAGCAACAACATTATGACAACGACCATGAATTCAATGGCAATGCATAGGAATGCAATACGGCAACAGGATGAGGTCCTACGGATAATAGCATAATCTTTATAAATGAGAGTCTTACGTGTGCCTAAGGTGCCGGCTTCGGGCTGGGCTAACACGCAAAGAATAATCGGAGAGAACGTCTAAGAAATGGGGAGGGGGAAAGAGATATTGGTCTGGTCCGCATGTGAGAAGTAGCAAGGAGAAACTCTGCTTAAGGGGAGGTGGTGTGTGGTGCGTGGTGATGCTTCGAGGGTTCCGTTCAAAGTCACTTGAAGCGTTTTTTTCTTTTTTGCTTGTTTCCCCTACTATTTCTCGATCGCATTAAAGCAAGCTGTTTTTGAGAACTTGGGGTTCTTTATCAGGAGATATTTTGCAGAACGATGTGTGTTTGTTGATTTAATTTGATTTTTGGCTCGAGCTATCTTAACATTTCATTGCAAAGGCTGAACGTGTTTGCAGGATGTTTAAAATTAAAGAACCTTTACTGATCATTCCACTAAATCACAAATGAAGTGGAGTGGAGTAGGTAGCTTACGTTAGAATTGCTGAAAAGAGGCTTATCTTGGAATCTTGGGAAGAAAGATAAAATTGCCACCCACAGTCCTTTCTCGTATTATTAGCTCGTTCAAGCTAATAGGCAATAGCTCAGGTATGACTTTCTGACGGTGACCCGACGATCACCGATTGTGGTTGGTCCACTCTATTTGCCAACCGTTGTCGCAGCAGGACCAAATGTGGAGAAAGAGAAGACTTACCCCTAAAACGCACACGTGTGTGTCTGGCCTGCAGAGGGAGAGAAAAACAAAGATGGCACCCGCCATCATTTATAGATGGCGAGATCACGTGAGTCGCGTAGTCTATGTAAATCAGCCGGCTAGCGACCATTATAAGAGCAGGTCGCTCAGCGGTGCGAACAGTTGCGATTTGCCAGTTGATAGAAGATTATTGTGTTCTTTGGCTACAACACCAAAGAAAAAATGTTCATTGAGCGTTATACACACAGCACAAGCAAAAAGCAAAGACCACAGTCACAGAAAGCCCAAAGAAAGTGTTTACTGACAAGAATACTGCTTTGTTAACCCTTACGCCCCAACACCCCAAAATTTGCGAATACCTAAGGGACTTTTAGGCCCTTTTGACTCAAGGTAAATTGTTTAAAATCCAGAAAGGAATGCTGATATATTAAGTGTGTTAAACAGGGGACTTTACACTCTTAAAGTCCCCCACCCATTAAAAAAAAACCTGGTTTTAAAATAATTTTTTTAACGATTAAAGGCGTCAATTTTTCAAACTAAATAAATTTCCCTTTTTTTCTACCAAGTAAAAATTTCCCTTTTTCCCAAACAAGTGAAAATTTCCCTTTTTTTCCAAACAAATGAAAATATCCCTTTTTCCTTACCAAATGAAAATATCCCTTTTTTCCCAAACGAATGAAAATTTCCCTTATTTTCCTACCGATTGAAAATTTCCCTTTTTTCACAACCGAGCAATAATATCCCTTTTTCCCAAATGAATGAAAATTTCCCTTTTATCACTACCGAGTAAAAATATCCCTTTTTTCCCAAACAAATAAAAATTTCCCTTTTTTCCCAACCGAATAAAAATTTCCCTTTTAAACCAACCGAGTGAATATATCCATTTTTCCCTATCGAGTAATAATATCCTTTTTCCCCTAAGCAAATGAAAATTTTCCTTTTTTCCCAACCAAGTGAAAATATCCCTTTTTTCCCAAAGGAATGAAAATTTCCCTTTTTTTTTCTACCGAGTGAAAATATTCTTTTTTTTTAAACAAATGAAAATATCCCTTTTTTTTCCTAAACGAATGAATATTTATCTTTTTTTATACACGAATGAAAATATTGCTTTTTTTTCCTACAGAGTAAAAATATCCCTTTCATCGAAAACAAATGAAAATTTCCCTTTTTTCCCAAACGAATAAAAATATCCGTTTTTTCATTAGTGAGATAAAATATCCCTTTTTTTCCCAAAATAATAAAAATTTCCCTTTTTTTTCCTACTAAGTGAAAATACCCGTTTTTCCTACCGATTGAAAATTTCCCTTTTTTTCCCCAAACGAATGAAAATATCCCGTTTTTTCCTACCGAGTGAAAATATCCGTTTTTTCTTAAACAAATGAAAATTTTCCTCATTTTCCTACCGAATGAAAATATCTTTTTTTTCCATAAACATATAAAAATTTACCTTTTTTCATAAACGAATGAAAATATCGCTTTTTTTCCTACCAAGTAAAAATATTCCTTTCATCGAAAACAAATGAAAATTTCCCTTTTTTCCCAAACGGATGAAAATATCCGTTTTTTCCTTACTGAGTGAAAATATCCCTTTTATTCCTACCGATTGAAAATTTAACTTTTTTCACAACCGAGCAATAATATCCCTTTTTTCCCAAATGAATGAAAATTTCCTTTTTTTCACAACCGAGTAAAAATATCCCTTTTTTCCCAACCGAATAAAAATTTCCCTTTTTTTTCTAAACAAATGAAAATTTCCCTATTTTCCCAAACAAATGAAAATTTCCCTTTTTAAACAAACGAATAAAAATTTCCCTTTTTAACCAACCCAGTGAAAATATCCCTTTTTTCCCAAAGGAATGAAAATTTCCCTTTTTTTCCTACCGGGTGAAAATATCGTTTTTTTTTTCAACAAATGAAAATTTCTCTTATTTCCCTACCGAATGAAAATATCCCTTTTTGCCTAAACGAATGAAAATTTACCTTTTTTCATAAACGAATGAACGTATCGCTTTTTTCCTACCGAGTAAAAATATTCCTTTTATCGAAAACAAATGAAAATTTCCTTTTTTTTCCAAACGAATGATAATATCCGTTTTTACCTTACTGAGTGAAAATATCCTTTTTTTCTACCGATTGGCAATTTCCCTTTTTTCACAACCGAGCAATTATATCCCTTTTTCCAAAATGAATGAAAATTTCCCTTTTTTCCCAAATGAATGAAAATTTCCCTTTTTAACCAATCGAGTGAAAATATCCCTTTTTCCCTATCGAATAAAAATACCCCAAAACAAATGAAAATATCCCTTTTTTACCTAAACGAATAAAAATTTACCTTTTTACGTAAACAAATGATAATATCGCTTTTTTCCTACCGAGTAAAAATATCCCTTTCATCGAAAACAAATGAAAATTTCCCTTTTTTCCCAAACGAATGAAAATATCCGTTTTTTCCTTACTGAGTGAAAATATCCATTTTTTACCAAAGGAATGAAAATTTCCCTTTTTTTTCCTACTAAGTGAAAATATCCCTTTTTTTTCTACCGATTGAAAATTTCCTTTTTTTTCTCCAAACGAATGAAAATGTCCCGTTCTTTCCTACCGAGTGAAAATATCCTTTTTTTCTTAAACAAATGAAAATTTCCCCTTATTTTCTTACCGAATAAAAATATCCCTTTTTTCCTAAACGAATGAAAATTAACTTTTTTTTCATAAACGAATGAAAATATCTCTTTTTTTCCTACCGAGTAAAAATATCCATTTCATCGAAAACAAATGAAAATTTCCTTTTTTCCCAAACGAATTAAAATATCCGTTTTTTCTTTACTGAGTCAAAATATCCAATTTTTCTCAAAGGAATGGAAATTTCCATTTTTTTCCTACCAAGTGAAAATATCGCTTTTTTCTTAAACAAATGAAAATTTCCCTTTTTTCCAAACGAATGAAAATATCCCTTTTTTCTCAAAGGAATGGAAATTTCCATTTTTTTCCTACCAAGTGAAAATATCCTTTTTTTCTTAAACAAATGAAAATTTCCCCTTTTTTTCCAACCGAATGAAAATATCCGTTTTTACCTTACTGAGTGAAAATATCCTTTTTTCCAAACCGAATGAAAATTTCCCTTTTTTCCCAAACAAATGAAAATTTCCCTTTTTAACCAATCGAGTGAAAATATCCCTTTTTTCCCTATCGAATAAAAATACCCCAAAACAAATGAAAATATCCCTTTTTTACCTAAACGAATAAAAATTTACCT
>JAUZSX010338322.1:0-10680 GCA_034780655.1 Idiosepius hallami
TTAACCAATTGACCAATCATCACGCTCTGATAACAAACTCAAATTAAAAAAGTACTAAAATTAAAAAAGTTAGCGTAATAATATATAGATTCTCCATAAATAATCCATTGGTTAGTTTGATCACTAAGCTTTCAGTTTATTTATTCAAATTTTTTTTTTGGCTCAGTAGTCAATACAAGAAAATCTCTGCAAAATGTGTTCTCAGCTCAAGAACAGGGTGTGTCCAAGACCAGATATAGCTATATATAAAACCAAAATGAAAACAAACTGGCTTATCAGGATAAGATAATTTACTGCTCTGTCCTGCTCTTCTTGTGATCATCAATTCATCCAGACAGTTTTTTTTAGTTTCTAGTCATTGTTCCTGTTTTTTGTTTATTTTATTTCTTTTCTTTTAGAAACAATATTGATTGATGAAGTTTGGAAAAACAGAAAAAAAAGTCTCTTAAGTGAAATGAAAAAAAAACAGCCAGATTGTTTCATGTGTAAGGTGGCAAGCTGGAGCATTGGTAAAAGCTTGGACTATAGAATCATATTACGCGAGTTGAAACCCCAGTCAAATTATCGCATCTACTTTAGCTACCTAGGGCAGGTGGGGCTCGTTAACTTGAGAGAGTATCTCATCTAGGCGAAGGACAACAATGATTACAAAAGCCCCCAGGGAAAGAAATGCCTGTCGAGTAGACGGTAATTTTGAATCAAGAACCCAGCTGCCTGATACAACCAGCATCATCGAAATTGCCTGTCTCATATCATACATCTCTGAGCTGTAGTAAAAGCGATGTAGGCCAAGTGAGTGTATGTAGCCGTCGTACAACCACAAATACCCTAAACAACATTCATAGCAAATGGCTCTTTGTTGCCTTTCCCTTTCTCATCGAACAAATGAAGATAAAGGACAGTATAGTAGTCATCCTCGAACTCGAGCGACAACCATTATTATTTATTATCATTATTATTATTATTATTATTGTAGTAGACAGTTAACGACACCAACATTTACGACAGGAAGTAACAAGACTTCCAACTCATGACAGTTTTCTCTTACCGCAGGATTTTAAACTAAGAACAGAACAGTTAGAATTCAAACGTCGACGAGACAACATCTCTGTGTGTACACAACTGACAGCAGTCCTCAACACGAGCCCTTTGATTATCTGCCCGACACGAATGTACACTGCATGCTTCCTGAGAACATTCAACGAACTACACAACAGAACTTACTACGAATTATAGCAACTAGCGACACAACACACACACACACACTTGAGCCCCCTCTCACCCTACAAACCAATGTCCTTGTTATATTATTTCTAGAATTATTTTTTAACGGTTGACTATAATTAAATTTGTCTGTAGAGCCCTGAAACTTAATAGATCGTTGCACATGTTTTGTGTGCAGTTCAGTAAAATCAAAGCTTACAGGTCTTTTAAGTATACATCAACCAGCTATAATGTCACAATGTTTTTACAATATCATTTTCATCTTTCTAAATCTCTTCTCTTTACTTTTGCACTTTGTCATTTATGCTGTTATGAGACTGGTTATGTTTCAAGGTTATCTATCTCTAGTGATATGAGAGAATGTCTTGGTCTATCCAATTCAGATCCCATTCACAAAATGATTTATTGAAGTAGATTTTCTAAGTTTATAAAATTACACTGGCAAAATAATGGCCACTTAATTCTGTATATTAGATGCTTGCATAACAACTCTCTATGTGTTGAACGATTTTTGGAGAGGACTTCAATGCTAAAAGCTAACAATGATTTGAAATACTTATAGGGCTTTTCAGAAAACCAGGAAATAATCATCAGAATAATTTTGTTAGCTACTTGCAAAAACATCATCATCTGTAATTTGCTTTAAAAAAAAAAATTGCATTAAAAAAAAAAAAAATCAAAAATAATTTTTTTTTCTTTATAAAGAAAAGGCTCCAAAATATGGAGTAACAATGAAATTATAAGCCCATTTTGTAAATTACTGTTTAGTTGGATATTTATCTGATATCTAAATCTGTTCCTGGGTGGGCAAGTCCACTTGGGACAGTGGATAGACAGTGTGACTTCAGAATCGTAATATGTGAGTTCAAATCTCAGTTGTTCCAATTGTGTTCACAATTGAACTAATACCCTTGGAAAATCTATAAATCCCCTCATTCTCTCCAACTATGGATTAAATAGTGCATATTATTTAAAAAAAAAACTAGATGTGGACAAAAAGAATGTTTATCAAAATATGATTGTTCTCGAAATTACTTTACCTCAGTATTTTCTACTCCAATTTAATGCTTTTTAGGTTTGTGCTTGGTATAAAACAGATAGAGAACCCTAACAAGTCGCTAGCGAAGAACCCTTTGTATTATCACAGGAAAACTATGCTCCTCTTTCAAGAGAAAGTAAGAGAAAATCTCTCCAGATCTCTTGCATCCCCCGACAATAATTGCACAGTGATCTTTTTCCTTTTCACATCTCTTCCGCACACTTCTTTGTTCCCTACCATGTAGATTTTTTTTTGCTACTTTGGGTCTTTTTCATTATCATAATTATTATTATTATTATTAAATTGTCACAAAAGTTCATAAACACTTTAAAGTTTTACTTGCCAAGTAATAGCTAAAGCTGTGATCATATTCTTTTATTAAAGAAATATGTATGTCACTTCCCTAGTTATTAGGGCTGTGATAATAATAGTTTTAATAAAAGTATGTTTTCACGGCCCTACTATTGAATAAAGAATTAAAAGAAACGGTAAAATCGCAAAATAGTAAAGTCTGTGACAAGAATAATCTTTAATATAAGCATATTAATCCCAGTCCTAGTTATAACGAAAACAGCAAAAAATTATTTTTCAAAATAAAGATTTTTTGTTAATAGTCTGCAAGCTTTTGGATCTGATGAAATTAGCATTCAGCCGGATTTGAATTGATTTGAATTGAAGAATTCTTGACACGCTTCCTCGAACTTTTGGAAGAACCTACTATGATGAAGATGATCATCATCATAATCAACAATTGCAGCAACAGCAACAGGTGGTTTTAGTTGGGTTGAAATTCCCTCTAGAAGAAATGGTGAGAATGAGGACAAAAAAAACTTTAGACATGTATTCACAACTCATCTTCTCACAATCTATCAAAAAAAAAAAGAAAAAAAAAAACCCAAAATAAAAAATCTAATCCAATTCATTCAGAAAGCCCTAATATGCTTAGCATCTGTCATAAAAGCCATCTTGAAAAAAAGACTTTTTTTTGTTGTTGTTTTTGTTTAACATTGATGCTTTCTGTTGTTTCCCAAGGGTTTCCTCTTTCAAGGGCCTTCTTCAAGCTAAGCACTTTTATTCCCAATTTTGTCCATCATTTTTCTATTTTTAATTCACCATTCTTATTTTACTTTTTTTTTTTTTAAATATATCAGTTCTCTCTCTCTCTCTCTCTCTCTCTCTCTCTCTCTCTCTCCTTTTTTTAGTATTGCTTTTGGAGGTGGGGGGGGTTTCATCCCTCTTCCTTCCTCTCTCATTCTCTCCCTTTTCCTCATTGTCCTCTTTTCACTTTCCTTTCTCTCTCCCCGGGGAGGTCCACTTGGGGCAGTGAATAGACAGCCCGACAAGGGAATCTTAATACGCAAAGTTTGGATCCCAGTCATTATGTTTACATTCACATTTGAACTAATATCCTTGGGAAAGGTATGAATCTCCACATTCTGTCCAGCTAAGGATTGAATTGTACGTACTCTAAAATACTACATATGAATAAAAGAGTTCAAGGTCAAATCATCCATTTGCAAAAAGGTCCACTTTGTTATAAGACTAATTTTAATTTGGCCCATCGACAATATGTCCAATTTTTTAATGTCTACAAGGGATTATATAATTATGCAAAATATTCCCTTGACAAAAAAGCCCAATTACTTTTTCGATCAAATTAAATTCATTAATAACTAGATTGATAGATGATTATTTTGTTTTTCAGAAGGGTTAAGCCATTTATTTTTTTGGGTAGCAATGTTTTCTAGCCTTTTCTGTGAATTTTAAAAACATTGGACATTGTTGTTGATGGGCAAAATTGGAATGGGCAATATGGCAAATTGGACTTTTTTGCAAATGGACATTTTGACTTACAACCGACAAAAGAACATTTATAAAAAATGATTGTCATCAGCATTAAATGATTCTTCTTTTCTTTTCCCCATCTCTATATTATTCCACCCTCCTCTAAGTCTTTATTTCTTTCATTCCCCTGCCCTGTTCTTCTCCCTGGATTTGGGTTTTGTCAGCATTTACTATTCTAATTTTCTCTGACTCTTCAAGACACTTTTTCTCAGCCAGACCCCTACTTACTTGTCATATTTTTTCCTTCTGTTGTTGTCCCGGTGGAAAATGCCAACCCATGATTGTCTAACTCTTACTCAAAGTCTGTGAATCTTGGTTACGATATTTTGGGTTGTTTCTAATCTCACAAATCCATTGTCAAACACCAATCCTGATAGTTTTTTTGTGTTTGAAGTTAATGACACCTGTTTCAAGCCTATGCTTATTTTTCTACATTTGCAATTTCCACTAGCTGCAAGAATAGTGTTCAAATTAAATTCCGTATACCATGGGTTTTCAACAAAAGTTTGCATGAATCATTTATGGGAGTCCACAAGCAAAATATAACAAATTGGGGGTCCAGAATAATATTTTTTTGGTTCACAAAGAAAACTGTACATATTTTGTTTTTTAATATTGTTGTTTTCACTTGGAAGGAAAAGCTTACATGTTTATGGAGTAGAGAGCGCTAGCTGTCTAATTTAGAAGCCATTGAGCCACCAACCTGAAAAAGATTGGGAAATCCTGTTAAACAGCAAATTTTGAAGTTTGTGTGGATTGAATTTATAGTTTGAAAATTTATGTATATTATATTTTCATGGTTGAGCACCAACCCTAGTTAGGCACAAAGCCATTTTTACGTGTTTTATATACCTTGGCCTTTTGCATTCTGTTTTGCCCTTCACCTAGATAAGTTGCTCTACCAAGTTAACAAGCCTCATATGCCCGAGGCAGCTAAAGGTGAATGTAATGGTTTTGAACTTGCATATATGATTCCAGAAAACAAGCTTTTACCAATGCTCCACCTTAGCTGCCCAAATATGTGCATACATGCACATATATTTTCAATATTTTTTTTTTATTAAATATGTAATAATGCACATGTTTTACCATTTTCATTCACTTTGATATTGGTTAGTTGATAGAAAACCTTTTTTTTATATACTATTCAAGATCAGGAAAGAATATTAAAATGAAAAAAGACATCTAACCAATGTCGGGTATCCCCACTGGTCATCAATATTACTTTTTATAGTTGGAATTGTTCAATACCATAATTATACCCATTTAATTTTATTTATTTCTGATATCTTATTTTCATTGGCAGGTTGTTAAAAAAAACAGTTGTATAAAAGGAATTCATACCTTTTCCAAGAACATTAACCCAAAAGTGATTGTAGTCATTATAAATTCAAATAAAAATTCTTAAAGTTTTAATAACTAAAAAGGAAATTAAACAATATTTATAAGAGTCAGTTAATTTTTTTTTTCAAGCAAACCAACAATGAATGCTCACCATATAGATACATTCCCACACACATTAATTAGAAGTATGCCAGGCCTTGCCACTAAATTAGTTAAGGAAGCCTAGCAGTACCATCCAATATGTTCGCAAACTGGTTAGCACTCTTTAATTTTTATTTTATATCGGTATTTGAAAGATTGTTGATGGAAAAAAAACAGTTTTCCAAAAGAGAAGTGTTTTTTTTAATTTTTAGTCACCACTTTGAGAAAAAAAATCTCTCCCAATGCAAATATTTCACTCGCAATGTAGAGCCTTGTAATTATTTTTTTGATTTTTAAAGCTATTATCAAAATAAAGAGACATTTCAATAAATTCTTATTTTAAGCATTAGTGAAATAATATTATAATTAGGTAGTTTTTACTTGAACATTTTCAAGTTCGAAAAAATGACTTCATTTTTAAAAAATCTAATTTTATTTCAGTTTTAGTCTCCCCCCCAAAAAAGAATAACTTGTTCACTGTTATTCACCTAAGCACTTTTGTGTTTTAATTATGGTTAGGCTGCTTGAGGTAAATCAAATCGGGGTCAAATTTTAAAATGAAAATATAGATCACTGACCAGCTAAAAAATAATTATTTAAAATCTAGTCCAAGGTCTGAATACCCTTTATGTCAAGTTTCAAGTCTGTAGACCAGAAATTGGAAAGTTTAGTTGACTGATTGTTGTAAGTACACGCAAACACACATATAATTTCACTTTTAATGATATATCGATATATTGAGTTTAGTTATTTATTGCCAATTTGTTAATGTGATAAAAAAAGAGCTATATTTCCAAGGAAATATGAGATAATAATGTGGTCTTTTAAATGGTAGAAAATATATTGTCTTTTGTCACTGAAATCCAGTAGCCTAATTAAACAGTAGGCATAGGGTTACAGTTAATCATTCTAAAATCATTAAAAGTCGGAATCAAATTGTTGATTAGTTTTTGTTAGATATTTAGAAATAGAATTTTATTTTTTTGTTTGAATTTTTCTTTTTATGTCCTGCAGTTGTCATGTTCATGACTAAATGTAACACCTGGAATTGCTCTAGATGAAAAGGCGGCGTGTGACAATAGAAAATTGAGGTAATAACTCAAGTGGGGTTATTTTAGTAAAATTCATTGAATATTATTAACAAAGCTGTTGGCTTGGTGGGTTGGTTTTGTTTTATGGTAAATCAATCTTCTTATAGTTTCGTGAATAACACAATATTTGCTATTTAACCCATAGCTGGAGGGAATGTGGGTAGTCATACCTTTTCCAAGAGTATTAGTATGATTATGAATGCAAAGAAAATGACTAGGATTCAAACTCGCGTATTATGATTCCAAGGTCTGACTACCTACCCAATAGGCCAAATAGACCTTTCCACAAAGCTGTTGGCTTGGGGGATAGAATTTTTCTTTTTCTTTTGGTTTATCTACACAATAGGCTGCACGGTATTGCGCAATTAGATTGAGCGAGATTATAGCAGGATGTATCTACTTGGTTGGGCACCAATCCAAATTATGCACAAGCTCAGTTTTACATGCTCATTATATCCCTGGGCTTTTGTCACCAGTATCACTCCTTACTTAAATGAGTTACTTTCGTTGAGCTGACAGGTCTCATCTAATCAAGGTTTTTGGAATCAGTGTTATCCTTTTACCTGGATGAGTTACTCTCCTGAGTTAACAAGCCTCATCTGCCCAAGGTAGCTGAAAGTGAACGCAATGGTTTTGACTGGGATTTAAACTCATTTATTACGAATCCACAGCCCAATCTTTTACCAGTACTCCACCTTTGCTGCCTCTGATTACAGCAGAAGATTGTTGTGACTATTGTTCCATTGAATATTTATCTTTAGGGAATTGTTAAGCTTATATTCCTATCTAGTTTGGGAGTCGCACTTGTCTACTTAGCTGATATTTTCCGACTGAAAACCAAATTGAATTTGTTCTATAGGTTTGAATACACCATATATCAAATTTCAAGTCGCTAGACCAAAAATTGGCAAAGAAGTTTTGGGTGGAGTGTCTGTAATCCTGAAACATTTGAACACTTCTTTCTGTGATAGACTTTAAGTGTGTGTAAAACTTCATTTGAATTGGTCTCATCCTTCTAGAAACTCATTTGTTTTCGATGATCAATTTTTCATACTTAATGGGGAATTCTGAAACAACACCTACCTAAGAACATTCCCTTAGGATACTTCCGTTGGCATAAATTGTACTGATCTGTAATAATAAACTAATTTGTATGCTGCTTTTGATTATATATATATATATATATATATATATATATATATATATATATACATACATACACACGAATGCTGATGTTATTTAGCATTCTCTACCCTGGTTTCATTCTATTCAGTAAGTTTGAAGAGTTTCTCCGTGAATAGATTGTAGTTCTTCTGAAGCATCATAGGATAATTGATAAAAAATATATTAGAAGCATTAAAAGAGCTAAAATAAGTAATAACCATTAAAACAGCAATGAATATAACAAAATATCCCACAAAAACAACTGAACTTACAAAGACAGGCACGAAAAAAGACCACTAGTTTAATAATGGATTTAAAGCTCTGAAATATAACTGACTATTACCTATCGTATAGCCTTAATAAACTTTATGTTTGGTGTTATCTGTATAGCTTGAATAGGTTGATGTTCAACTGTTCCTGTATTGCAAAATATATTGCTAAAAAATGAGAGATAAAGCAATAAAAATGTAATTTTTAATCTGTGCTGTGAAATTTGATTCTTTTAGCGGAACATCTTCTGCTTGAAATACAGAATGGGCCAAAAGCAGGTATACACTTATAAAAAGTAAAAAAAAAAAAAGTAGGTTTATTTTTCCAATTCCAAATTGTTAAAATAAAGACAGAACCTGTTTAAACCCTGTACCATTCAAAATGTCCTCCACCAACATTGCAACAATCTTTACACTATGTTGTACATACTGCCTCGGCATTTTCATACTTTCAGCACTTCTTTAATATCAATTTTCTTTGCTCTTCATTTAGATTATTTACCGTTATTAAAATAATACTATGGATTTAGATAAACTCAAAATTTAAAAATGTGCTTATTTACAAGGGGCTTAGTAAAACCAAAAAAAAAACATTTATAAAGCATATATAAAGGCTTTTTTTATTATAGAGCATATAAAAAAAGTTTGATAACTGTGCACCTTCTTTTGGCTCACTCTGTTCATTTAACAGCGCAGAAACCCGAATCGCAAACATGTGTGTGAGTAATGGCATAGATATTTTGATTTAAGAAAAAAAAGAGATGAAATTAATGGCTTATAGTTAGGAAACAGTGAAGGGGATAAAGATCTGTTTTGTAAGTTAAAGATGGGGGGGGAGGCAATAATATTTTTGTCTTCAACACCTGAATATCTATAATCTCTGGATGCATCAGTGAAATTTAGACTTTCTTCTTATTACTTCAATACATTAATGAAGGCTGATGGGAAATCCTTGTTTTAGGGATGACTAAAAATCCAGTGGAATATTTACAAAGCATCTGCTTCTCCTAGTGTTTGACTGTTCCAACAGTGACATAAAAACAAAAGCAATAAGTACCGACACTATAAATAGACCTTAGTCATATTAAGTACTAATAGACAGAACATATAATGGAGGTGGATGCAGTGAACACTGTTTCAAGGGTGTCTAAAAAGCAAGGCCGGATATCACTATGAAAAGAATATAAAACCTAATTTATAAATAGTGATATTTATCTTTTATTTATGTTGCCTCATTAATTGTTTGTTTTTGTATTTATGCTGTATTTCATGATGAAAATGAAAAAAAGTATTAAGAGATGATTTTTAAATTTATTGGACATTAAAAGACAAATTTGTTATCAGATGTTACATACATTTGATCATTGAAATATAGCATTTTCATCATAAAGTATAATCATCTAAGCTAAAAACGTAAACAAAAAAAAAAACAATTAGAATCAAGGTTTTATTTTATTTTTTTCTTTCTTAATCCCACTAACATTTATTTTGATAATGGAAGAATGACATGAAATTGCTACTACAACAGTAGCAGAAACTAGCCATGAAGCAAGCGGACAATATCCCATATTTATTCTCTCTTACATATGTATTCTAGCAGCATTGGCCATGGCCAAAACTGAGAAAAAACGCTTAACGCTTAACCATTTCCAATGCAACAGCTGCATTTTTCAAGAGGTTTATATGATTCAGTGCTAAAAATCTGTTCTGAAAAAAAAAGTATGCACCAACTTGGTTTCATTATTGATCTATGCCCAAAGAAAATTTCAATGGCATTTGAATGTGGGTGTGCATTAGGTAACAAAAATCTGTCACAAACACAGGCTGTTTTTATGTAAAATATATACACACACACACAGTGACCAAAACACTACTGTGCACTATGGCTATATAGAAATTTAAATAAACTAATAAACAGTAAAAATTTTTTATTAAATATTTTGACGATACAATTTTTACCAATAAAATGGTTTTAATTCTTTTCAGTATCAGAATTTATCTTATAGAAAATGTTTGCAATGTCCTCAATTGGCATTATGGCATTATTTCCTACTATAAACTTTTGGACACTCCTTGTGTGTTTGTGTGTATAGACACACACACTCTGACACACAAATATGATTACTTACTATTTATCTTTGTTTCTTTAATCAGTAATGATTTTCTTAATCCCTATTTTGGCATGACTAAATTGATATGAATTTTATGAATTCACTTATGTTGCATGTTGAAGCAGGACCTTTCTAAGATTTATTATTTTATTTATTTATTATTCAACTTTGTCGATAGGATTTTTAGCCAATCCGCCTCTACATGTAAATTTTGTTAAGTCAAAGTTTCATTTTTAAAGCAAAAATCACCCATTCAACCCAGCTGTCAAGATCATTTCTTTGGGTGGGGTGGGGAGGGCACTATGCAATGAAAGGTTTGGTCCCCAAATCTTTTTTTTTTTTTTTTTTGCATTCAATTCCACCCCCCATCTCTATTTTTTTTACCTAAAATGTTTTTTAAAGTACTAATAGACTTTTTGGGTGTGGTTTTTATGTTCAGACTTAAGTCATCA
>JAUZSX010338333.1:0-10679 GCA_034780655.1 Idiosepius hallami
CGGGTAAGAGCACGTAAAAATGGCCTTGTGCCAAACTTGGGGGTGCTCACCAAGTAAATATCATCTATATATATATAAGATTTTTTTAAAAAGGCATAAATGATGCACAAATATTTTTTATTGTGTAATATATATATATAATATATATAATATAATATATATATATTATATAATATATATATATATATATATATCTGCTAATAAAAGCAAACGACCTATAAATATATGTGTTTGTTTGAGTGAGTGTATATGTGTGTGAGTGTGTCTTGTGAGTGTGAGTGTGTGGGGTGAGCGAGAGAGAGAGATAGAGAAAGAATGCATGTGTGTGTCTAGTTAAAAGGTCTCTACCAAACTTCTTTGCCTATTTTGGGTCTATTGACTTGAAATTTGGGAGAATTTATGTCCACAAGGATAATCATTTTTGATAAACGTATTTCTTATGTATTTGATTTGTGAATGTCACGGAACTATTCTAATTTGAACTCGCGTATCATTATTTCAGAGCCCGTGTGCCCATGTATGTTTTTTGGCATAAAATGACCTAAAAAGGTTGATATGCCGTAAAACACACAAAAAAGCAAAAATAGTTTTGTGAAATGAGTGCTGGAAAAAAAGGGAAGTAAAAAGCAATAAAGACAAATAAGAGAAAAAAAGATATAAGTATCGATTATTAAAACAAATTACAACGCAGAGTGCAAAACTAGTTGTGTTTGAGGTTTTGGGAATCCATGAACTGTTCTTTAAACCTACAGGCCTATATACCGGCTCTGGCGATCAAGGGAAAAAAGAAATACCGATATTTGGGCTCTAACATAGCCCTCTAAAAGACCGGCTCTGGATGACAAGTTTGTAATTTTGACAAGTCAGGGTCCAAAAGCTTATGTCGAAAAAAAAGAAAAAAAAAGAAACGAGTTTTAGAGTGTTCAGAAACGTTATCGAGGAGAATGATTTTCCTACCTGTTGTTCGTTCCTTCAAAAAAAATAAAAATAAATAAATAAATAAAAAACTTTTGGTTTTTGCATTGAGTCGCCCGCCATAAATGGCGTCCGCTGATTGGACGAGAAATATCGCCTTGGCCAATCAAATAGACCCTTATTTTAAAGTATGAAGAAAAGAAAAAAAAAATCAT
The DNA here is from genome assembly GCA_034780655.1 of Idiosepius hallami. NCBI lineage: Eukaryota > Metazoa > Mollusca > Cephalopoda > Idiosepiidae > Idiosepius > Idiosepius hallami. The sequence goes on from JAUZSX010338333.1 coordinate 1,131, forward strand.
GTCGGAGATGGAGAAGCAAAACATTTTTAAAGAATTATACACCATTAAACTAGTTTTGTTTGTTTGTATTTTACGGCATATCATCCTTTTTAGATCATTTAATGCCAAGAACAACCATTGTATACACACGTTTTTTTTTAATTACACAATGCTTGCCATTTAACCCATAGCTTGAGGGAATGAAGTGATTCCTACCTTTCCCAAGGATATTAGTCCAATTATGAACGCAAATGGAACGACTTTGATTCGAACTCACGTAATACGATTTCGAAGTCCGACTGTCTACCCCATTAAACTAGCAAGGTTTTTTTCACCCATTATCTTACCAATAATGACACCATAAAAAAGCATTTTTGAAAAACGTATTTTTATCCTCTTCCAACTCTAAAACAATATTTTCTTCTTCGTTCTTTTTTTAAATATCTTTTTCCTTTCACCGAAAAAGGACCCCCCTTTCGCCTCCCCTCCTCTTTCTTCCCTTAATTATTCGAATTAGCAAACAGTTATTCACCTTCAAAAAAGCCCCAAAGCAATAATATCACTAATGTGTTTATCACAAAACAGAAGATGAGAAAGGAAAGACGACAATGAAGAAGCAAGCAACCCCAAAGCATTAAATTTTACAACAAAACATGATTGAAGCTACTGCAAAATTTCTATTATTATTATTATTATTATTATTATTATTGTTATCATGATTAATTTTATTATTTATCATTATTATTATTTTTTTATTATCTATCATTTATATTTGTATTATTATTATTATTATTTATCATTAATATTTGTATTATTATCAGTATTATCATTATTATTATTATTATTATTATCATTGTTATTATTATGATTAATTTTATTATTTATCATTATTATTATTATTATTGTTATTATTTTATTATCATTTATTTTTATCATTAGTATTTGTAATATTATTATTATTATTATTATTATATTATTTATCATTATTATTATTATTGTTATTATTTTATTATCATTTATTTTTATTTTTTATTATTTATCATTAACATTCGTATTATTATTACTATTATTGTTATTATTATTATTGTTATTATTGTTATTCATTATTATTTTTATTATTCTTATTATGATTATTATTATCATTATCATTGTTATTATTTATCATTATTATTTGTATTATTATAATTATTATTGTTATTATTGTTATTATTATTATTTTTGTTATATTTATCATTGTCTTTATTATTTCTATGATTATTATAACCATGGAATCTCGCATCAATCAGCAGGTGCTCTCACACCCATTAACCTATGGTTTAAGCAGGAGTCAAAGTGACAACAAGTGTTATTGTTATTATTATAATTATTATTATCATTATTATTATTTATATTATTATTGTTGTTACTCATGTATGTGTTGTTATCATTTTTATCATTTTAACTATCATTACTATCACCATGATAATATAAATGATAATACATATCTTCTATACCAATAATTACGTTAGGGCAGTGACGGTGGAGAATAGGTAGAAGTTCGGGTTCTGAGATCGTATTACGCGAGTTCAAATCCCAGTCTAAACTATTACATTCACCTTTAGCTGCCTCAGGCAGATGGGGCTCGTTAACTCGGGAGAGGTTCTCATCTAGGTGAAGGGTAACACCGAATGTAAAAAGCCCGGGTAAGAGCACGTAAAAATGGCCTTGTGCTAAAAAATAAAACTATAATAGATATTAAAAAAAGATTTACACGAGTAAAATCTGCATATGTACGGGACTGCCTTTCTATATTGTAGGCTTCTTTAACCATCTTAAAGAAAAGTTTTAGAAACGAATTCGGTAGATAAAAACTTTAGAAATTAGTTTGGTATTAAAAAAAGCACTGGTAATGAATTTGGTATAAAAAAGGATTAACTGATTTCCTATATTAAAGGCTTCTTTAAGTACCTTTAGTTTTAAGTACCTTTAGTGTCAAGTCCCTGGGTATTACTTAAAGTATATATATATATATATATATATGGACCATTGTTAAAAGCTCAGACTATGGAATCGTATTATGCGTATTCACGTCTCAGCCAGATCAGTTCTATCTACTTTAGCTTCCTCGGGTGAATGGGGCTCGTTAATCGGAAGAGTTTCTCATCTTGGTGAAGAGTAGTGAATATAAAAGTAAAAAATAGGTCTTCCAGGTTGGGGTTGAGCATAGGGCTAGAGATTCTTTCTCGTAAAAACAAGTATGCTACAGAAACAGGAAAAAAAATTGCTGCTCAATGCACCATTAGGTGTAACGATATTAATATATATATATATATATATATATGTGTGTGTGTGTGTATATATGTACGTGTGTGTGTGTGTGTGTGTGTGTATTATTATCATTTGGCTTGAGTCCAAAAGAATGAACTCGGGTTTGGTGAGAATTCACTTCCGGTTTTGCGCAAAGGGTTCGATTTTCATTCAACTGTTATGACACTTGATTGATCACTGCAGTTGAAAAATCGTCAGATGGTACCCATCCGTGACTGGAACATAGTGTTCTTTTATCGGCATACAGAAATACAATTTAAACACTATTGTTTCATAAATGCCATTATATAGGAATAAATAGATAAGTTGAAAATCGATAGGTAGATAAAGGAAAAGAGAAATAAAACCTCATTCATTTCCATGTACTTTAAAAAAACAGAATTAAAATAAAGGAAGTGGAAATCAATAGTTTTATTCTATTTCCTTCTTGTACAACTATTATTTGGACTGTTGTCCTTATCCTTATCATTGCTATATTCACAACGTTTCCAATTAACGGCCTTCTTCAGGTATCGACCTAGGGAACCTTCTTGTCATAATCGGGAATAAAAGAATTTCCACCCCCTTATTCAAACTACAGCGGTAGCCTGCTCTTGTTCTGTTAACCATGCCTTCTTGGAATTTTGTGATTACTACCTTTAGTTTAAATATGACACTATCACCTGAAGACTACCGAAGAGTTTATATGCCGAAATTTTGTGAATATAACAATAAAAAGTATGAGGAAAACAGTCCGAAAAATAATTCTACAAATTATCAAGCCTCATCTCAAGGCTCCCGAAAAACTATATCAATGTTATCCTCATCTTTCATAGTAGTTTTTTTTACTACGTTTCGACCCACTTATCTTCTGGCTCTCCTCAGGTGATTAACTACGTTACCTGATTGGAGGGATATAACCGTATCCCTAGCAATCACTTCTTTTCGTAGTTGTTTTGTTGTCTGTAGCACAATGAAAGAGTAATACAGAAACGTGGTGAAAAATAACTATGGAAAATCAATACAACTGCCGGCAAAGAAATTAATTCATATATACAAAGAAACCACATCTCAAATAAATACAAATTTATATTTGACGAACGTGTAAAAATCTCAAATACATAAATTAGTTTGTACATCTATTATTCGGACTGTTGTTGTCATCCTTATCATTGTTATCATCAGAACGTTTTGGCCGATAAACCCTTAGGTCGTCTTCGGATGATCGAATTCAGGAACCTTCTTGTCCTAATCGGAAACCACAGGGTGTCGGCCTTGACTCTACACTCTAGTTTATTTAAGTTCAAAATTCTGTGACTACATATTCTGACAAAATGGTAATTGAGTTCGATTGTCTGAAGATGGCTGATTGGTTAATCGGCCGAAATATTGTTAAGGTACCAAAGATAATGACGAGGACAACAATCTGAAAAAATAGATGTACAAATTATTAAGTCTCATCGCAAGGATTGTGAAATTACCAATGATAAGGATAAGGACAACAGTCCAAAAAATAGATATAAAATTATTAAGTTCCAATTCAAGGATTCCGAAAAAGACATACCAACTTGCAACGATGGAGCATTGGTAAAAGCTCGGGTTCTGAAATCGTATTACGCGAGTTCAAATACCAGTAAAAACAATATTGTATTCACTTTAGCTGCCTCGGGCAGATGAGGCTCGTTAACTCGGGGGAGCAGCTCATCTAGGTGAAGAGTAACACCGAATGTAAAAAGCCCGGGTAAGAGCACGTAAAAAAGGCATTGTGCCAAACTTGGGTTGGTGTTCACCAAGTAAATATGATATCCTCATCTAGGTGAAGGGCAACACCGAATGTAAAAAACCTGGGTAAGAGCACAGAAAAATAGCCTTGTGCCAAACTTGGGTTGGTGTTCACCAAGTAAGTATAATACCAACTTGAGTTTTACCCTCTTTTTGGCACCAGTATTTTTTTACGAGTCCAACTACTTTTGATAAATACGTCGGGTTAAAAATTTTCAATTCACTTTTGCAATAATTTATCTTCAGAAATTTTGCGTCAAGCAAAACTCTGTATCTTTTCGAATGACAAAGCAAATACTATTCCATTTGAGACGGGTGAAGTGAAACGGAACATACCTTTGTCATATTTTGGACCCGGTTGTGGCAAACAGGCTGTTTGCCAAATAAGTTAAGGGAATAAGAAACAAAAATGAAAAGAAAACACTTGGTCATATTACAGCCTAAAATTGGGGATATTTATCTAGACAGGAACTGAAGTAAATATAATCGATGTAATAAACTCAAAGAAACCAAAAAATATATATTTAGCTTAGACTAAAGTTGGTTGCTGGGGACAATGATTGTATTAACTTGGTCGAGCACCAATCCAAGTTAACCACAGAGCCGTTTTTATGAGCTCATTTTTAGGGATGTGACAGTATTCTTTTATACAGAATATACGGTTAAGTTGCATTGAAGGCAACGCTCCCCGTTAGATAACATCACCAAAGTTAAGCAACGTCGAACCTGGTCAATAGTTAAATGAGTGACCCTTTTAGAATGCCAGGCACCGTATCTTGCGCTCGGGTGGGAAATACTCAGGTTAGTTTCTGGTGGCATGGTTAAACCACTGGGTTGGTGAACCAATAGTCTTTGGTTAGACAAGCATCTATACATGCGGCTGGGGACTGCTTGTGAAGTTCATATTTTCACGAATCTCAACACTGAATCGTGTGTGTTCAGTGGTCGAGCCAGCTAAACCTTTAGCGGTCAATATGCCATCACACATACACGCACGCGCGCGCAACATGATTGTCACATCGCTAGATATTAAAATTGTGACAAGAATATTTTGATAAAAGCATGCTGTCCCTGCTCAAGGAATAAGAAAAAAGAGTTAAAAGAAATTGTAAAATAAAATTCTAAAGTGTGTGACAAGAATTATTTTTGATAAAAGGATATTATCACGGCACTACTTATTTTATCATTTGGGTTTTGTAATCAGTGTCAGCTGTCACCTAGATGAGTTTCTCTACCTGAGTTGGCGAGTTTGGGGAATCAATGTTATCATTACACCTACACTAGTAACTCTCTCGAGTTAATGAGCCTCATAAGCCCGAGGCAGCTTAGAGTGATTGAAAAAGGTTTTGACTAGGATTTAAAATCGTGTTAATACAATTCAAGAGTCCAAACTTAATGATTGTTATTTTTATTATTTGTTATGTAATACGGCATATCAACAGTTCAAATCCCAGTCAAAACCATTACATTAACCTTTAGCTGTCTCGGGCAGATGGGGCTCGTTAACTCGGGAGAGCAGCTCATCTAGGTGAAGGGTAACACCGAGTTTAAAAATCCCGGGTAAGAGTACGTAAAAATGGCATTGTGCCAAACTTGGGTTGGTCCTCACCAAGTAAATATAATAATCAAAGCGCATCAAGCGTATGAGAGGGGTTGTTGCCCCACCATTTTATTGATGGGCTTTTATAGGGCTTTCCCTGATCGATTTCAAAAGTGGTTCATTCAGCATTGGGTGATGTGTGTGTGGGGGGTGATATTTGAGCGGACCGCCTCGGGTGATGTTTGCAGTAACTATGCCACTGGTTTATGTGACCTTTTCAGAAAAGTTGAACAATTTATTTTCAGGTTTATCAAGATTTGATTTTGTTTGCTTGTTTTTGTGTTTAACGGCATATCAACCTTTCTGGGTCATTTTTATGCCAAGAACAGTTACTTTTGATAAACATTATTTTATACACACAGTTTTGTTTTTTTTAATAACACAAGTTGCACTATATAATACATCGCTGAAGCGAAAATGGGATTCATACCTTTCCCAATGGTATAGATCGACATGTCAACCTAGGTGGAACAACTTAGATTCGAACATGCATACTATGGTTCCAAAGTCAGATTGCCTATCTAATGGGGCATGTCAGCCACCCCGATTTGAGAATTCACAGAAAAACTTTGTTTTTATTGTTTTCTTCCATTACCTAGGCCTCTAAGAGGGGGGGGGATGTATGCATGTGCATTTATGTGTATATGATATATATACGTATATGTGTGTGTATTTATGTGTTTATAATATATGTGTGTGTATTTATGTATATATATGTATATGTGTGTGTATTTATGTATATATAATATATGTATATGTGTGTGTATTTATGTATATATAATATATGTATATGTGTGTGTATTTATGTATATATAATATATATATGTATATGTGTGTGTATTTATGTATATATAATATATATATATATGTATATGTGTGTGTATTTGTGTACATATGTATATGTGTGTGTGTATTTATGTGTACATTTATAATATATATGTATATGTGTGTGTATTTATGTGTATATAATGTATATGTGTATGTATTTATGTGTATATAATATAGATACATGTATATGTGTGTGTGTTTATGTGTATATAATATATATTTATATACACACACACACATACATATATATATATATGTATATATATAATCATTATTTTTTTTTCAAATGAAAATGTTTAATATATCGAATGTTTTTAATGCATTTTTCAAATAGGTTTTATTTTTTTGACTCAAAATACTTATCCATTTCATCTATTTTTTATTTATTTATTTATTTATTTATTTATTTATTTTTTAATTTTTTTTTTTAAATGACTTTCATGGGTCCCCCCCCCTCTTCAAAGCTTCATCGTCCCGTGCCCCTGCTCAGCCTCCTGCCCATTCTAAGTTGTCCCAGTTTTATTGTCCTCGTGCAGGTGTGCATGTTTAAGAAGGGAAGCAAAACCTTTTATGATTATATTTATAATAACTGTAGTTTTTTTTTTTCGTCCCCCTTTTTCTTTTCTACACCAGTGTAGCCTGTTATAGTGGAAAGGCTTAATTAAAATCAGTAGCGACAAGAAAAAGACTGACGATATGGGCAACCTTTTTGCAAGTGAACAATCTGCTATAAGCAAACAACAGCCATTAACTATGAAATATTATATTTACTTGGTTGAGCACCAACCCAAGTTTGGAACAAGGCCATTTTTACGTGCTTTTACCCAGGCTTTTTACGTTCGGTGTTACCCTTCACCTAGATGAGGATATTATATTTACTTGGTGAGCACCAACCCAAGTTTGGCACAAGGCCATTTTTACGTGCTTTTACCCGGGCTTTTTACATTTAGTGTTACCCTTCACCTAGATGAGTGCTCTTCCGAGTTAACAACCCCATCTGCCCGAGGCGGATGAAGTGAAAAGTGAAAGTAATGGTTTTGACTGGGATTTGAACTCGCGTAATGCAATTCCCAAAGACTAAAGGTGCATCTACCCAGTGGATTTAATAGCACCCCCAGATACTAACCCGGGTATTTACCTGCCTGGCGCAAGATACGTTACCTGGTATTCGTAAATGGTCACCCATCAACTACTGACTAGGCTCAACGTTGCTTAACTTCGGTGATCTGACGGGAGCCAGTGTCTCAACACGACTTGACTGTATATACTTTTAGAATAATGCCAGTATAAAATGGCATGTGGACATTGATATTATATTTATTTGGTTGAACCCCAACCAAAGTTTGGCACATTTTTTTGCATGCCCATTTATCCCTGGGCTTTGGCAATCAGTGATGCCCTTCACTTAGATGAGTAACTCTTCCTTGTTAATGAGCCCCATCAGTCCGAGGCAATTTTAGGTAAATTGTTTTCACTGGGATTTGAACTCATGCAATATGATTCCAGAGCCCAAAGTTTTATCAATGCTCCACCCTTGCTGGTTGACTTAAATCTACTTACAAGGGTTTCTGTGATTTCTTCATCTTCAATCGTTGCCAATTCCTGGAAGAGTTCCTGTTGGCTCTACAAATAGAAATTAGTTTTACCATTAAATCAATAGAAATTAGTTTTACCATTAAATCAATAGAAATAAGTTTTACCATTAAATCAATAGAAATTAGTTTTACCATTAAATCAATAATAATTAGTTTTACCATTAAATCAATAGAAATTAGTTTTACCATTAAATCAATAGAAATTAGTTTTACCATTAAATCAATAATAATTAGTTTTACCATTAAATAAATTTGCTAAACACCTCATGGCACAAAAAAAAACCCCAAAAAAACCAGGCATCAGTGTTGAAAGCCCACGTCACAAAGGGTTTCAGGCCTCAAACTCAACATACCCCTTCAGTGGGTGGCCCGACCATATTTCTTTTCAAAATACAGCCCATGCCTAGAGTGAGAAAAAAACTGCCAAGTGCTGTTACTACTTTTATAGAGAAATGTGGTTCACGACCAGTCGATGTTTCTTAGTCGAGGGTGAAGAGACAATGGGATAATCCCATTCACGCTATAGGAAAGGTAGGAAAGAAGGGGGGAAAAACTGTTATCATTTTGGCGTGTAATGCAAGTGATTGCCTAGTCCATCAGCTTCGGTGTTTGTTCCATTCAGCATAGGGTCAGTGACTTAGCAACAGTTTTGGCTGCCCGGGGCCGTTGTAGAATTTGTGCCCCCACCGATCGCTGATTGTCCGATAACATGATCGGATAATCAGTGGTCGGTTTACTACTATAACTGAATTGATTTTACTGATATTTAACCTTTTTTACCAAGGAGAATGGCCCAGGAGCCCAAAACAACCAAAGTGAACTTACCACACTTTCCAGTTCCATGGTCTTTTCATCACTTATTCCCATCTTAAGAATCAAAAAAATAGAAATTGTATTAAAAAACAGAAAATTAAAAAATCTAGATTTTTTTAATAAAGAATTATAAAAACAAAATTTTTTAAAATATTGGTTTTTTAATAAAGAATTTAAAATTATAGAATTTTAATTTTTTTTTAAATATTGATTTTTTAATAAAGAATTTAAAATTATAGAGTTTTAATTTTTTTAAAATATTGATTTTTTAATAAAGAATATAAAATTATAGAATTTTAAATTTTTTTTAAATAATGATTTTTTAATAAAGAATATGAAATTATAGAATTTTAAATTTTTTTTAAATAATGATTTTTTAATAAAGAATATGAAATTATAGAATTTTAATTTTTTTTTAAATATTGATTTTATAATAAAGAATATAAAATTATAGAATTTTAATTTTTTTTAAAATATTGATCTTTTAATAAAGAATATGAAATTATAGAATTTTTTTTTTGATATTGATTTTTTAATAAAGAATATAAAATTATAGAATTTTAAATTTTTTTTAAATATTGATTTTTTTAATAAGTCCCTCCTCCCCCCAAAAAAACAAAGAAAGCCAAAAACCAATTTTATTTAACGTTTAGATTTATGCAAATC
>JAUZSX010338344.1:0-10679 GCA_034780655.1 Idiosepius hallami
TTCTCTCCATGCCATTGGAACCAGGTCCTTCTCTGCCAAGGGTCCGTGTGGTGACTGCAGGTGCATCAGTCTCCCCATGTTAAAAGACCAGCACGCAGGTGTGTTTCTGAAAGGGTCCATAGGGACCAAAACGCAGGACAGTCATACTCGAACACGAGTGAACACCGACGATGATGATATCAATAAAATAGTAAAAAAAATGTACAATTACTTGGACTCAATCTGCTTGACTGGTCTTTTGACCTGAGCTTTTTGGGATATCAGTTTAACCTTTTTTATAATATCAATCAGGGGAGGTCTGCTTGGGGCAATGGATAAGTAGTCAGACTTAATATTTGAGTTCAAATCTCAGTCGTTTCATTTAGGTTCATATTTCAACTAATACCCTTGAAAAAGGTATGAGTCTTCACGTTCCCTCCAGTTGTGGATTAAATAGTGAATATTTCATTATCCAAAAAACTGTGTAGACAAAAAAAAATCTTTTTTCAAAAAGTGATTGTTCTTGGCATTAAATGATCTAAAAAGGGTTGATATATTGTGTCATTCAAAAACTGTGTGGTAAAAAAGAATCTTTTTCTTATAAATGAGTGTTCTCGGCATTAAATGACCTAAAAAGGGTTGATATACTGTGCATGTTGTGTTATTCAAAAAATTGTGTGGATGAAAAAAAGAACATTTCTCAAAAATGATTGTTCTTTGTATTAAATGGCCAAAAAAGTTTGATATGCCATGAAAACCTAAACCAACAACATTTATAAGAGATCAATGAATTTCCCTTGTTAATTGGCATTTAGTTTGGTTCTTTCCTTTCTTTTTTTTTCTTTTTTTTTTTTACCAATTTAAGATAATTGTTCCAATTAGGTAGTTGTATAATTATTTGGTATTAACATGGCTGAAATTCTTCTTTTTTTGGTCAATGAACATTTTTGAAAGGTTACACACTTATACGCTTATGTATCATTGTCTAATGAGTAAATTTATACTTTTGCTTCATTAAACCCTGTTTAAATATTAATTTCTTTAGTTCTATTAATGAAAATATATTATAATACACAGATTTAACCTCTTAACTTCACACTATACCCAACCCATAGAACTATTGAATTATATAATATTTACTTGGTGAGCACAAAACCAAGTTTGGCACAAGGCCATTTTTACGTGCTCTTACCCGGGCTTTTTATATTTGGTGTTACCCTTCACCTAGATAAGCTGCTTTCCCAAGCTAACGAGCCCCATCTGCCCGAGTCTGCTTAAGTGAAATTGAGCCTTATATATATAGATTTCTTTAAACTACTTATCCTAAATAACATTTTCTTATCAATATTTACCAAAAAGCCTTTCAATTAAGTTTATTCTATTCTATATAGGGTTTGATATTCATGATACAATGATTATCATGATATTGACTCTTATGAAATTTTCAAAAAATACATGTGTGGATCTTCACTTCAGACTGATACCAATTTCCCATACTACTACAATACTTTTTCTAATATTTAATCTGATTTTAAAAGTGTGGTCTTATTCAAAGTGCCAGTTCCTCCGTAAATCTTCAGTTCCTCAAGTTTGTATTCCAGGCTTTTTTGGAAAACATCCCAACATTCCAATTAAGGTTGGAGCCGTTATTACCTTCACATTTAAAGAATTTTCAGACTTTTGTTCATCATCATCACCAACACTATCATTAGGACCACCACCACCACCACAAATACCGCCACTACATTCACTACTTTCTTTAGGCTCACTCACAAATCAGTACTAGGGTTTCCATACTAGTTACAGTTATTAATTTTCCTTGGAACCAAGATGACATTAAAGTATGCAATTTACCAGTATTTGGTCTCATTCCAGTTACCATTATTATTAATATGTACTTGTGTCTTCTGAAGTAATTGGAATTATAAACTATTACAATTGAAACTTGAGAATAATTTGAAATTGTATTTACAATTCTTCTTCCAAAAGTAAAACTAGATTGGAATTGAATACTACTTAATAACCACATTCTATGAAATTGCTTCCAAAAGTCCTAATATAGAGAGAACATCTACTTTAATATACAATGCTTAAACAAAAGTTACTCTCCAGCTATAATTTTAATCACAAACTGTGTTCCAAGGTTTTGAAAGACTGAAATATGCATCAGTAGTTGTTGTTAGTAATATTTCAGAGCCATAACTTCATTTTCAAACCATTGCCCCTTTTATGGTTTATTGTCTGTGTTGCCGGAGTTCTGGTGTTCTTTTAAGAACACGGACAATACAAGCAATAAAATACAAAAAAAACATTTTTTTTAAAATGGAATTATATCTCTGATTTATTACTGACTACCACTACTGACGCATAATACAGCCTTACAAAACCTTATATATTTATACTAATAATTATGTTAGATTTTTTTTGTATCTGTGTGTCTGTGTGTGTGTGTTTTGGTTGAGTTAGTATCAGTAAGACCCTAGTCCATTTTTCTATGAGTGCTTATTTATTATAAATATTTCAAACTATCCTAAGCTTATTCTCTTTAACTTATTTCAAAGTATGTTTAAGGTTACAGCTTTTGAAAGACTATTAGTTTTCTAAATTTTATTTTGTATTCCCTACTTCAAATCTTTATGTTGGAAACTCTTTTGGTAATGATATTTGAGGTCATCTTACAGCCACCTCTGTTCCCAGTCACAAATAGGCATATCTCTCCTTATCGTAGCCATTATTATTATTATATTAACCAAGTACATATAGATAAATATGATTAATGATTCAACAATTTTTAACCCTTTAAAGGTTCCATATATGACCATATAAGCCAATCAGTTGCGTATGTCTATCAGATTTTAAGGTTGGAGCATTGATAAAACCTTGGACTCTGGAATCACATTATGCGAGTTCAAATCCCAGTCAAAACCATTACATTTACCTTTAGCTGCCTTGGGCAAATGGGGCTCATTAACTCAGGAGAGCAACTCATCCAGGTGAAAAGCAACACTGAATGCAAAAAGCCCAGGTATATAGAGCACGTAAAAATGGCCTTGTGCCTAACTTGGGTTTGTGCTCGACCAAGTAAATTTAATATACTTATCATATAAGTTGAGACCCTTTTTAATGCATTTTTCCTGATTAAAAATTTTTTAGGCACATGATTTTTGTATTGAAATATTGACTTAAGCAATAACCAAAAATTTCAAAAGTTCAATCAATATTTGGGGAAAACCTTGTCAATAGAAAATAGAAATATTTGAAACGTGATAAACACTTAAACAAGACTCTTTTACAGAAGTACTTGTTTTTTACAAAATTGGAGGAAATACTTTTAATAGAATGTTTTATCTAAATTTGCTATCAGTGTCAAAAGGCCAGGTCAATTTGATTTAGAAATTCAACTTAATATGTATGGATGTTTATATTATGTGCTCTGGTAGTAGCAAAGAATGCACATACTGTTGATCATGATCGGATGATCATCCATTAAGAAATTGATTTTTATTCAACGGTTAAATTGGGCAGATATATTGGCAAGGACACAAGCACGTAAAAATGCAATCTGAGGCTGAATTGAAGTTGGGTTGAGGCATTGTGGCAAAATGAACATTCCTTTTTACTTGCCATTAATTCTGTCAATCATTCCAATAAATATTATTTGTACTCCCGATTCCCTGGGAAAATGGGGGAAAAAAAAGAATGAAAAAAAAAAGAAGGAAAATTCCTAGGATTATCTTTTATATTTTATATTTAGTTAAATTTCTTTTCTTTTTTTTCTCCTACCAGTTGAATGGGCAGTAAAAAGATCGAATTGCTTGATTGCAATTAATGTCTTCCACTTAAATGTTGATTTATTGAATATATTGAACATTCACTTCCAACTGTTAACTTCCATAATATTTTCTATTTGTCTCTCATTCTTCCTACCTCCCTACTCCTTTCATTCTCTCTCTCTTTCACTTTCTCTCTCTCTCTCTCTCTCTCAGTTTTACTTTCTCATTATTTTCTCTAATGTTTTCTCCTCCCATGGTTTTAATTTTCCTAAAATATCTCTTCTTCAAGGATTAACTTTTGCTCACAGTTGATATTATCATTTATTATTCATTTTCTTGTTCTTCTTATCACCATCAATTTATTTACATGCTTGTACCAATCTATAAATGTAATTTTTTTTTCAATAATATATTACTAGCAAAACCCCCAAAATCACATGGTATTTTTTGTGTTAAAACTAGCAAGCCAGTAAAAAGGAAAAACCATTAAAAATGGGTAGGTATAGAGACATTGAAATGAATTAATGATAAATCTAAAATTAATTCATTCATTAGTTTTTGTGGATTATTATTGTTGTAAGGTTGTAAAAAGTCTTTGAATTTTTAGAGTACTTTTTTAATATAAAGTTAGTTTTGCATATTTATAGTGGCTGTTTACCATTTGATTATATAAAATTTTCAAAATTAAAAAATTCTAATTCATTTTCAGAAAAAGATAAGTTATAGGTTATACTGTCAACAGTGACATAAGTAAAAATTATTATGTTGTTGAAGTGTAATTTACATCAGTTTAGTTAGTTATTATTATAATTACCATAATTTGATTCTGAAACTGATAACTTATGAACTTTTACATTATAAGTGGCCAGTGTCTTTCTGACATTAGAGGGACAACAAGTCTTCATGTGAGCTCATGCCCATTATACTCCATTTTAGTCAGAGACTGATTTAGGCTAGATTTCCTGGTGTCCTTATCCTGATATACTGAATTTTCATATCAATCCTCACTGGTGCTCTAACTCTGCAAGAGCTTAGTTGTGTTCTTAGGAGTCTGAGTGACAATAAGTCTATTTTAACACTCCATCATACTTGACATCATTCCAGTTAGGGACAATATTGTGGCCCACCTTCTCCAGTGTCTTTGCCTAATCTTAGACCTTTTAAAAATATTGATATATATATACATATGTGTATTTTTTTTTCCTCTTAGATCCAACTTTTTTCCTTTTCCTATCTCTTCATCTGCTTTTCTTGGTTTAATTTTCATTCTCCAAGATCTTTTAAATAAAGGAATTGTCTTTATTAATCTGGTGGTCATTAAAGCTCATACTATTATTATTTCCATATTTCCTCTTGCAATATTTTTTATCTTTTATTTACTTAGCATTTCTTGTTTTCCATTTTTGTTCTCCTTCATATCTCTTCTTCTTCATTCTTATTCAATATTCATTCATCTCCTTATCATATACTCCCTATAATTTCATTTTCCATTTCTTTTCTTATGGTTTAATATTTTCCCCTCCTAATATTCATCCTTTTCCTTTTAAATTCATTTCCTATTTTGTAGGATTTAAATGTGTCAATTTTTTCACCATCTTTTTATACTTTCTTCTGTCTTCAATTTGTTTAAGCCTCATGGTTCCCTGGAGAATATAGGGCCGCAATGACGCTCCTCGTTCTTCAGATGCTGTGGTTGCTGTTTCTATAACTTTTTCTTTTTTCAGAATGTATTATTTCCTCTTTATTCTACTTCCTAGCATTTTTTTTCTAACA
Source organism: Idiosepius hallami (assembly GCA_034780655.1). Classification (NCBI taxonomy): domain Eukaryota; kingdom Metazoa; phylum Mollusca; class Cephalopoda; family Idiosepiidae; genus Idiosepius; species Idiosepius hallami. Next base: position 5,526 of record JAUZSX010338344.1, read on the forward strand.
CTTTACTTCTATCCTCATCCTTTCTTCTGGGCCCACAACTGCAAGTCTTTATTGAAAAAATTTGTTTTAATTTTTTAGTCTTTCTTCCTTTCTTTCTTTAAGTACAGGTTGGTGCACCTAACATGCCAGACTTAAAACTCCAATAATTTTCTTTTCTCTCAGCAGATTTCATTGAAGCCCTACCACAAAGTAAATAAAAATTAAAATGCAATTTATAGGATTTTTCTTCCAAAATATGAGGATATTTAGCGCACTTGTAGTTTTTAATTTTACACTTTAACAAAACTCCTATTAATCTTAATTGCATTATCAAAGTACTATGCTACACAATAATACATTTCTGATGCATTCTAGGCCTTACCTCTTCAAAATCACATCTAATTCACTCCTTTAGTTCTGTAATAGTCATTAGTCACATCCCATATATCTTCACAAAAACTTAACATTAACTTCACAAAAATTAAGTCCTGTGCTTTTCTAGTTAAAAATGAACAGAAAGTTAAACCAGTTCAATCCTTTATGGTACTTAACCAGTGATAAAGTTTTAATGAAATCCAGTTTAAAAAAAAGAACTTGAAGTTTTAAATCCAGTGCATTAAAATCTGGTGCATTAGTTATGCCACCCGCTATAACCTAATGAATCTTATTCTTTCTCGGGTTCTTTCATAATCTCTTCCCCACTCTTGTTTTTCTTCTATTTCTGTTTCTTTTATTTCTTTTCAATATTCCTTTTTTTCAAATTTTCTTTTCTTCTTCTTCTTCTTCTTCTTTCTTTTCTTTTTCTTCTTCATCTTCTTTTCTAGCCTCATCCTTTTTTTTCTTTCTTTTTTTTCTTTCTTTCTTTTCTCTGTTTAATGTATTTCTTCCTTTCTCTTAAAAATCTCATTTCTTCTTGGTTTTCTTTCCACTCTCTCTTTATCTATTCTTTTATTATTCCTTTTTCTTTTTCCTTTATCAACTACTCCTCTTTTAATCATTGCAATCCTAATCATTTTGCATCTATATTCCTTTCTTTCATCCACCTTTCTTTTTTGCCGCACTCTTATTTGTTCCTCTTGATTTCATACTGATCATAGACAATAACCCAATGTCATTGAAAGCACACGATACTCGTTATGGCCTTTTCAAAAGATTTTCTTCTAGAAGTTGAAATCTACAGGTCTTTCATTTATTTTTTGTTTTCTATTGTAACCAATGCATCTCCCATTATAACTGCATTAAAAGGATGACAGTGCACGTAGAAAGCATCTTTTAACAGATGTATGTTTTATGCTATCAGCAACTTCTTACATGTTCTCTTGTTCACTTACGTCTCTCTTGGGTTTCTATTTAGCTTTTATGATTGACGATACTTGACTTTGCTAGTTTCTGACCTCTGGGTTTTAGTTGCCCGTGCATGATATTTGATGTGACCTTTGTAATTCTGTGATCATATGAGCACAAAAACAGATCAAGTTTTCTCAAATAAATCTAACTGAAATATTGGTTATCTAGAAAGCCTCTATAAGTCATCATTCTGTTTCTTTATGCATTGTTTTAATATAATGTAATATTAGTTTCTCCTTTATAAAGCCAGCAAGTATAAATTCAAATCTTTGTTAACAACTACATACAGTACAAAATCATTTAGATATTTGATTATATAGCTTAGAAAAACTAGTTTATTTTCAACATGGGAAGTAAATTTAAGACCTACACAGAAATACAAATGGCTCTGCCTTCAGAATATCTATCTTGTTAAAATCTAATGGATACTTTCTCTACAAATTAACATTATTTAACATTACGTCAATCTAAATTAGGTAATTCAATAGCAAACAGTATCCTTTACAATAGGATTAAAACCCAATAGAATGAAAAGGAAAATAAAATGAGAAACAGTGTCTTTAAGAATTTTGTTTAATCAAATCAAAATAAGTCAGTTGTTCTTTGTTTTTGGTCTAATGTAAATTTAAACCAAAGTACTTATTTACCAAGTCAAGGTTGCTTCAAAATTTTAAAAATTAAGTGTTGTTGAGGCTATTATCAGAATTAGATATGTCATATTGTTGAATAGGAAACATAATATTTCATAATACATATCCAAGCTTCAAATCCATTAATACAGAACTGATAACCCTTTTAGTGGCCAAAAGTACTTTAAAGTAAAGTTAAGAAGATTTTCTGGATAAAAAGAATCAGTTAAAAGAAACTTTTATTCTTTTACATAATCCTATGATCTTCATTACAATCTGAAAATAACAAGGCATAAACTTTTGTGGGTTTAATTTTATGCTGCATTGCATGCTATTGTAAACCTTGTTTTTGCCCATTCAATCAAAAAGTGTAAATGTGTGTCCATAAATTCAAACTATAACACATTAGTGATTGTGCATGAAAATGTATGCATAAAATCTTAATAGTGGTCATAAAAGGAATGAGCAGACATTATTGGCTCTCATATTTCTTCCATCAATTCTACATTTAAAGAGTTACAAGTGCATCTTTTAACAGAAGTGTTTTATGGTATCAGCATCTTATTTCATATTTTCTTGTTCACTTCTCAACTTACTGTTTACTTTTTATGATTTTCTTGGCTTTGGTAGTTGGTGTGACCTTTGGGCAGATTTTGGCTGTGTATTATGTTTGATGTGACCTTTGTAAATCTCTGACAAGCAAAAGTATATATACAAAAGATTATGAATGGCTAAAATGGTTTTGATGCATTTGAATGATCAATATAAGTTCTAAAGGGAATTATACAAATTTCAGCAACTGTTATTTGATTTCTTCTAGAGTTTATACAAAAAGTTTATAAACAAAACCCTATAATCTATCTCTTGTGAATGGCCTTTAGTAATTCAAACTAGCTATAAAGACACTTTGCAGCCACAATAAAGTTAAATTTGTTTCTTGGGGGATTACTTTTGAAAAAAAAAACAATTCCAATAAAGCCCATTTGACATATTTTTAAATGTTATCAAAAAGTAATAAACATCATCAAGAACTTGATCAACCTGTGCAAAATGAAATGCTATAAGTCAGAATAGTTTATTTAAGTTATTAAGACATCTACTTCCATTTTCAGTTTTATGTTTACTACATTTTAGCTGATATGACCATTTTATGTATTATTTTGACTCAGAAACCTACATCTTAAACTCAAGATTCATTTTAAGACTGAAAACTTCATTGTATATCTATTCTAGAGAACTAGACTATCCACATTTGTAAGCATTAGCCAGTATCAGCTCAATCTAAATAAGGTAAATTTTTGGCAATAAAAATAAAGATGAGGACAATAGTCTGAAAAATACTTATAGAACTGATCAAGTAGGCTTATGTATTGCTCTTTGTAGTAAGTGCATTATTTAAACTATTAACTTTTCTTTTTGTATATTTTCTATTTAATCTGTGAGTCTACATATGTAATCCTCTTGTTTCTTGGCTTTTGATTGTCTGCTCTTGCTTTGCTTGCAACTATTAAGAGATTTACAAGCAAAGGAAGAAAAAGAATGTATGGAATAGACTTAGAGGTTAACAAAGTACTTATTTCTGCTATCATCTAAGAGTTTAGCAAGACCTATAACCATTATGAAAAAGGATTGGTCTTTTATTCTTTAGTTTTTAAGCACAAATAAATTCTTGAGTCAGCCATATTGATTTCTCTTTGTGTCGAATCAAAGATTCTCAGAACTTTATATTCTATGGTTCTTCGTAGTGCTTTTTTTTTTACCATAGTTTAGTCAATATGACCATCCTAAGAATTTCTACTACCATTTTTAACTAATTTTCTATCTATAAAATATTTTGTTTTTAAAACTTGTTCTTTAGATTTTCATTAGAAATGTATCATTCATTATTATGAATGATACATTTATTGTTTAGACCAATCTTTGCCAAATAGTTTTCTTTCATAGAACAGAATACTAGTTTCACTATCTCACTGTTGTGGGGCCAAAGGTGGTGAAAGTAAAAACATGACTACTTGGTGAAAATAAAAAGAACATTTGTATCAAGTTAAGGGTCAGTGGTACAGAAAAGGTTGGTAAGTCGAAGGTGGTGAGAGTAGGAACACAGCTACTTGGTAAAAATAAAAAGAAAATTTATATCAAGTAAGGGTTAGTGGTACAGAAAAGGGGTTAGTAAGTCCATGGTCAGTCGACTCTGTGACATCTGAGGAAAGCTCTTAGTCGAGCGGCTCTAAGTTGCTGATTATATGCATTATGGACGAGTCGATCTTAGACGTTATGAGAGTGTGTAAGTCCCCACAACACTAACCCATAGCTAGAGGAAGGATAAAATTATATCTTTCTCAAAGATATTACTATGGAAGTGAATACAGACAGACCTTGATTTGAACTCTTGTATTATGATTCCAAATTAAGTAATGCAAATAACCACTCCCACCAGATCAGATTGGAGAAGAAAATTGGTATCAGACAAAGAAATGAGAAAATATCATTTAAGATCAAAAGGCCAAACAAAACAAGTTCATATTTGAGCTGCAGTTCAACTGACTCTAAAGTAATTTAGACAATAAAAGATGCACCAATTTTTATAGGCAGTTTCTCCAATCTGTGTTTTAGATGGAATATATATTATGTATATATAAATTGGGCAGCGACGGTAGAGCATTGGTAGAAGTATAGGCTCTAAGATCGTGTTACACAAGTTCAAATCCCAGTCATAACCATTACATTCACTTTTAGCTGCCTCAGGCAGATGGGGCTTGTTAACTCGGGAGAGCAACTCATCTAGGTGAAGGGTAGCACACAATGTAAAAAGCCCGAGTAAGAGCATGTAAAACTGGCCTTGTGCCAAACTTGTGTTGGTGCTTACCAAGTAAATATAATATATTATGTATAAATAAATATTAAAGTTAAACAGAAGAATTGTGTTATCTGCCAATTTGTTAGTTAACTTATGAAGAGCATCAAAAGTCCAAAGAATGAAAAACCTGGGTTGAGGAAGAAGGTCATGTGTCTTTACAATAACACAAGCAATTAATTCAAACTTTTGTTTTTATACTTAGTTTATTATTCTACATCAACAAACACATACACAATGTTATGTACATAATGTTTTATGTATTTTTCTCTTGGCGTCACTCGTTGTCGAGTATGACTGTCCTTCGTCTTGGATCTGTGGACCCTTTCGTGGAGGACGCCTGTG
>JAUZSX010338355.1:0-10678 GCA_034780655.1 Idiosepius hallami
GTTGTCCCAAAAATGTGTGAAAACATAGAAAAATAACCTATTTCTATCAAGTTGTCCCAAAAGATTGTGAAAATATTAAAAAAAATACCTTACGCCAAGGCGAGCAAAACCTTGGGAGTATGTCGCACCCGTTGTTCCTGCTCTCTTGTTTGCCGCTCTCGTGAGGCGTGTGACACATCTACTTAATTTATAACTGCTATCAAATATGAAAAGTATAAAAATATAGAGTAAAAATCAACATAACAGAAGGTTAGTTTTACATGCTAGTTATTTTCCTTTTTTACTTTAGTAATCAGTGTTTCCCTTCACCTAGACGAGTTACTCTCAATGAGTTGATGGGTATCACCCACCCAGTTTTTGGGAAGTGTTATCCTTACAACTAGATGAGTTACTCTCTTGAGTTAATGAGCCTCATCTGCCCGAGACAGCTGAAAGGTGAATGTAATGAGTGGGATTTGAACTTGTGAAATAAAATTCCAGAGTCTAAAAATGGAGTTGGAATTGGGTAGTGTGTTTAGTATTTAGTATCATCTTTTCAATAGTGCCATATTTAGCCACCTAGTGGGGCCCCAACGCAGAATGCGCCTTGCAGCCCCCTTTCCCCCTGAAAAAATAAAGTTGCCCTCCCAACATACTAGAGCCTTTGATCAACGACATATATACGAACATATACAAATATATATATATGTATAGCAACGGTGGAACATTGGTAGAAGCTCTGGCTCTGAGATCGTATTATGCGAGTTCAAATCCCAGTCAAAACCATTTCATTCAACTTTAGCTGCCTTGGGCAGATGGGGCTTGTTAGCTCGGGAGAGCAACTCATTTAGGTGAAGGGTAGCACTGAATGTAAAAAGCCCGGGTAAGAGCACGTAAAAATGGCCTTGTGCCAAACTCGGGTTGGTGCTCACCAAGTAAATATTATATATATAGCGAGAAAAAGAGATTGCCAGAAAGAGAGATGGATTGATAGATGTATATTTCAAGTGTGATAATGATTTTCTAATTAATTCAAATAATTAAATTGGTCATTTTTTTAATTATTAAAGATCTGGGCAGTAAAAGTGGAGAATTGGTAAAAGCTCTGGCTCTGGAATCGTAGTACGCGAGTTCAAATCCTAGTCAAAAACCATTACATCCACCTTAAAAATGCCCTTGTGCCAAATTTGGTTGGTGCTGGTCACCAAGTATATATATATATATATATTAAAGATCTGTGAAACTAGGGAGCTTGCGCCCCCCCCCCTGTAATTGTGGGGTATGCGGGGCTTTAAGCAGAGCACTGCTTTTCAGCAATCTGTCTCTCTCTAACTTCCAACGTGATCAAATCACATCACTTCCTTTTAAGGGGGGGGCAGTGTAACTATTGATGACCAAAGGCATCCATAATTACTCTGCACGCCTTTTCAAAGTTAGATCAGTCTTCCTTTTCAACAATACAAAGTCTTTTAGGGGGGGGCAGTGTAACTATTAATGACCAAAGGCATCCATAATTACTCTGCATGCCTTTTCAAAGTTAGATCAGTCTTCCTTTTCAACAATACAAAGTCTTTCTTGAAGAGATTTTACTTTTAAAATGTCATCAAATTATTTCAATTAACCAAAAAAGATTTATTCGTAACAAAATTTCAACATCTTTGTTTTTCTTTCTTTTTGTATTTGACATTATGTCTAAACTTTTCTCAGCACTTCACTTTTTACTTGGAAAATGTCAAAACACAATAAGAACAAAAAAAAAACTAAGTTATTAAATCAATATTAAATCAATATTAGCAAAACATTACCAAGTTCGTTTTGGTTTTTGATTTTGGTTCTTTTGTTTTGTTTTGTTTTCTACTAGTTTCGACCCATTAAATTTTGATAAGATAAATATTCATTTTATGAAAACCATAAAAATTTTTATCTTTCAAAAAAAAAGCCTCAGAAACCACTGATGGGGAGTGTCTAAGAAGAAAACAAAAACACTTTAGTAAAATTATTGGTTCTTTTGCAGAACAAACAAATGGAGAAATTTGTCCGGAATATTTTTTTGGATGGGGACTCGCACCGGTTATAAGACCAATTTGCGTTAAATTCAGGAATTTTAAAGTTTTAAATGATAATTTCATTATTTATTGTTTTAAATTATTTTTATTTTATTATTTAAAGTTTGAAATGATTATTCCATTTGATGAAATAAATAAACTTTGATGATTGCTTCATTTAGAATAAAAAGATTTGTTTTGACTTTTCAAAACTTTATCTTATTAAAGAACAGCATCAGGTGTCTGACAACACAGAGGCATAGCCAGGATATTTTGCGCCCGGGGGCAAACTATAAAATTGGCGCCCCCCTCCCCACACCGTGTTCAATCGCATTTTCGTTTACAATAACATTGTATACCTTACTGTATATGGAAAAACGGTTCACATTTCAATGGACCATTATTTTTAAAGAAGAAGCAATATTATAATCGCATTTTCTTTTACAATAACATTGTATACCTTACTGTATATGGAAAAACGGTTCACATTTCAATGGACCATTATTTTTAAAGAAGGAGCAATATTATACAATTTGTATGTGTTTATGTCTATAGTAATCATTGGACAAGATGACGTCTGCCACAGCCACTGCTGCGATTTTGCTCGTGACCGTTTTTTTACCCTTGTTGTGAGAATTTTGTAAGCCTCATTTTGGCGCCCCTGCACTTTGACGCTCAGGGACATATGTACCCCGGCGCCCCGCTCTAGCTACACCTTTGTGACAACACAACACTGATTGTATTGCCAGCCAAAACCACTGTTTAACCTTCTTTCTAATATCCATCTCTTCTGTTTTAATACAATCACCTTTTCATTTATCATCCACTTTTGAATAATTTATTACTGGCTTCACAGTCACACAACAGTTATTTTGTATAAAGTGCCATTTATTGAACATTCAGTAAGAGGGGCTGCAAGGCACACTCTGTGGGGAGGGGGTTCTATTTTGCTAGGCACGGCACTGATCAAGATCATATTTAGAAATGACACCAGTCCAGTGACTTCATAGACCTCATCCAATCAAATGTTTAACCATGTGCAACAGAATGTTGGGTCTGAATCAGATCAATGCTTTTTATTGAATCCATATTCATTTAGATTTCACAATGGATTTCAATCTTTTCTTTCTGTTTTTTTTTTTGGAAATGTAAAATATTACATTGTCCCAAAAGTTCGTAAACACATTGACTTTTTACTTTGCCCAGAAAAACAACCGGACTAGAGACGTGACTGATAAATTTCCTGCTGTTACCACCATTTTTTTTCTTTTTAACCTCAAACCAAATGACAAAATTTCAAACAAGTGGATGTGTTCCAAAAGCATAGAAGCCCTTAAGAAACCAGCAAACTATTTTTGACAAGTTAAATTTTCATCAGACATTTCAATTAATACAAATTTTAGAATATATTAGGCTGTCCCATAAGTAATGACAAATAAGCCAAAATGACATATTGTAAAGAATTAAATTTTCATTAGACATTTCAATTAATCCAAATTTTAGAATATATAAAGCTGTCCCAAAAGTAATGAAAATAAGCCAAAATGACATATTGCAAAGATTAAATTTTCAACAACACTATATTTAATAATTTAATTAATCAAATGGACAAAAAGTTCAGACATTTTTGTAAAATCTGTTTAAAATCTCTTGTATTTGTTTATAAAGCAACAAATTATTGAACGAGAGAAAAATGATCTGCCTTAGAAAGCCTTTTGTAAGAAAGCCAGCATTGTGGCCATTGCTGGTTTGTGGGCCAAGTTAATACAATTCTGTCTTAATTAAAATTTCTATTTGCCTCATATATTAGAGCTTGTTTTGCTTATTCTCTTTTTGACGCGAGGCAACTTGATATGTTTCTGTCGATGACATTTTTCTTTTATGAATAACGGAAAAGAATGGCCATAGATTCCCTGTGGGTCAGGAAAATGGCTCAGCCTTTCACAGCCTGACCGACCCGGCATTCATCTATTAAGAGGAGCTGTGACACAGAATTGGCAGAGATATTATTCATTAGGCTGATGGCTCATCCAAATATGGCTCCCTTGACTTTTTAGTATTTTTATAAAGGAAATGTTAAACCTGATTGGAAATTTCATGCTGTCCCAAAAGTCTGAATGCATAAACAAGTCTTAGAGATATCTTATTTACAACAAAGTTTCATTCAGTTCCAATATAGAAAACAGTGTAGCCAAAAAGTTTTAATATATAAACCTTTGGTTTGAGATTAAAAAGAAAAAAAAATGGTGGTGACAGCAGGAAATTTATCAGTCACGTCTCTAGCCCGGGACTTTCAAGTTAAATTTACCCTCAGTATTTTATCAGACAGTCTAATCTCTGTGCTCATACTGAATTGGTCTTGGTGGACCAAAAATAATAGATTTTATTTAAATCAGTCAAATTACTAGTATCTTGTCTCGATGATTATATTCGCATATCAGCCAATTTAAAACTGAAAAGAATAGAATTCTTAATTATTTAAATAACAACAATTAACAACCTTCATCTCACAAATTGCAAAAAGAAATTATTGTTATTTGTAAATCATTTGATTATTAACAGTGCTCTGCTTAGCAATCAAAAAATTACCAAAATAATTAATTGTTAGGATTAATTAGCACTTGAAATATTTATCTATTAATCCATCTTTCTTTCTGCCTATCTCTCTCTATATATTATATTTACTTGGTGAGCACCAACCCAAGTTTGGCACAAGGCCATTTTTACGTGCTCTTACCCGGGTTTTTTACATTCAGTGCTACCCTTCACCTAGATGAGATGCTCTCCCGAGTTAACGAGCCCCATCTGTCCGAGACTGCTGAAGTGAAAGTAATAGTTTCTACTAGGACTTGAACTCGCGTAATACGATTCCATAGCCCGAGCTTTTACCAATGCTCCACCGTCGCTGCCCTATATCGCTCTATATTTAATTGTCTGTGTATATTCATATAGTCAAAGTCTCAAGTATGCTGAGAGGGTGCAAGTTACCTTTTTAAGGTAGAGGGGCCGCAAGACGAATTTTGTGTCAAGATCGCTAAGTGGCCAAGCACAGTACTGACTTTTACTGCCTATGTTTATAGTAATATTTATGCTACAGTGTAAATTACTTTTGTCTTTCAAACACAATGTTTCACTCAATCCATTCCATGTCTGTACCATTTGATGGTAAAGAAAGTTCTTTGTGTTAATAGATTTCTCTTTTGCAATTGAAGATTTTTTTTTATATTTATCCAACTTGTCTGATTTTTGCAAAAAAGTGCCTTGTTTAATTCATTGTTGTTAGAATGAATGAAGGAAATCCAAAAATATTAATCCTGGTAAATCCAAAAATATTAATGAAGTAAATCCAAAAAATATCAATCCTGATAAAAATTAATTAAGTCCAAATAATATTAGTATTCTGGGTAATAAAAATCTAAAGTAGTTCAGTTTTTTTGGTATCAATTCAAAATGGCCGGTAGTCCTCTTAATAATTAGTAGAATCCCATGTGTGTATTCTTTTCTTATTCTTCCCAAATTTTAGCTCAAAGTCTTGTAATTTTAGTAATGAGCTCTCTGATTGGTTAATAACGGAACATCTCATTATTTAAAGCCTCTCTAAAAATAGGAACGATCATACATTACCAAAAGAAGAAGAAAGAAAGAGAGAGAGTCTCAATTAGACTAAAACAGTCTCAATTAGACTAAAATTAATCCAACATGCCTAAAACAAAATTGACACTTTGATATCAATAACACACCTCCACTTCTAACATACACAATCTCTCTTTGTTCTGGCCATTGTACAAGCTTCTCCCCCCACTCTCTTAGAAATGTTGTTTTGATATCCAAAGTTGTAGTTTCATCTTAATTTTGGCTTGACAGCAAAAGACAAGAAATAATTCAAGTTGATTTCATTTAAGTTTGTGTAACTTCTATACGTTTAGAATTGTTAAGATTCTTGTTTTAACAAATTGCTTTAAATAATTATTTTATCCAGGGCCATGCTTAGTGGCCCCGCAGACCCCACAATTGCCCTTAGGGCCGCAAGCTTTCTTTGTTTGTATAAAAATAACGTAGTATAGTAATTGTTCCTAGCATTAAAATGACCTAAAAAGGTTGATATGCCAATAAACACAAAAACAAACAAACAAATAATTTTGTAAATATTTTGATTAACATACATAAATAAAAAGGCATAAACATTTATATTAAAAGAATATTCACTCGACAGCTTCTTAAATTAGAACGTGCTGAAAAACAAAATTTACAATTATGTATTTGGTAATTACGTTCACTTGAAGAATAGCTTCCCCTTTTCAAAGTTATTTTTTATAAAAATCTGGCCAAGCTGTCATTCCTAAAGCAAAAATATTTCACGCAGTTTGATGGATTATAAAAAGAAATTCCTGCGCCATTCATGAACCCAAATAAAGATCTCAAATTATTTGCGCAATATCAAAATACACCATTTGTGTCTTTGCTTGCAGCTAGCACGGCATAGAATGTAAAATTGGATAAAAGCAGATATAAAATATTGGAACGAGTTGATACATAGCATTCATAAAAAGAAAATAAAAAACTGTTTTTTGCTTGAAGCAACAGAAAAGTTGTTAATTGGATTTCTATTCGATCCAGTCATTGCCTGTAACTAAAATTAGCGAATGTGCTGCTTCAAAAAATGCACAGCTATTGTTTAGATATTGTTAGAATTAAAACTAATATACTGAGTGTTTCAGAAATGTTGGATACATTTCCAGTTGTTCTATCTGCAAAAAAGAATGAATGACAGCAAATTTGATAGTTATATCTATACACTACAAGGCCTTGTGCCAAACTTGGGGGTGCTCACCAAGTAAATATCATATCTATACACTACAAGTATTGCCTGGCTTTGCCTGGCACCAAGGACTTGCCAATATTTATTTTTCAAAAATTGCTTTGTGTTTGAAAATGAATTATTTTTTTCTTGAATTTCAAAAACGCTTCTCTGTTGTTTATTTATTTTAAATTCTAAAATGTTTCTTAGTATTTTCTCAGTGTTTTTAAAAATTATTTTTTAAGCAACAACCTCCACTCCTATTTTCCTGGTTCCCGTCAGATGACCAAAGTTAAGCAATATCGAGCCTGGCTAGTAGTAAGATGGGTGACCATTTAAGAATACCAGTGTTCACAGTTCAATTCCTTGTTTTCTTCTGCTAGTTCTAGCCCGGTGCAATGCTCGGAATATGGAAATTCAAAACTGGATGTAGAACCAGTTCCAATACAACGATTTGAGTTTTATATGTATATAAATAGTTATATCAATATAATAGTTAAATGATTTACTTACAAATAAAGATAAATATTCTCAATCCATGAATTTGAATCAAAATAATTATAACAAAAACTAATAGAAATCAAAAGAAATTGTTAAATTATTTTTTGTCTCCTGAGACCTCTTTTCTTCTTCTTCTTCCTCTCCCCTATGTTAGTGTATGATCATATGGATTCGTCCATTTGATTTTATACAGGGTGGCTGTAATATCAAATCTCTCTCCTTCTGATACTATCTCCCTCAGATACTCTCTCTGGTCTCAATTAAATCTTTCTCTTCTACTCTCTCTCACTTCTTTTCCTTCCCCCAAATCCCTCTCTCTGTATCTCTCCCTCTTCCATCCCTCCTCTCTCTTTCTCCCTCTATTTATGCCTCCCATATGTCACTCTTTATTCTCATTTGTACCCCCTCCCTATTTTATTTGAATCCAAAGAGAAACCATAATAATAATCCAATCTGGCTGATTGACATTTGCCTTTTGGTAAAACCATTAAAACTGATCAATCCTCTTTCTTTGTATTAAGGTTTCTTTGAATCGACAATCATTGCCTGATTTGTGGATCAAAATACCTTGGAAAAATCTGACCCCAAAGCTGATGAGGGATTTTATCAGCTTTATGATTCAGTAGAAGAGGAATGTTCAAGAAGAGAAAATGGCAAGAGAGATCTTTAATCAGAGCTGTCTTCAATGTGCCAATACTAATACAAACAGCTTCAGATATCATCTTCACAGTTATCCGACAGTCTTGCATCACTAATCTTCACACTACTAAATAGATTAAGAAACCCTATAAAACCCTATGATAAACTAGTGAGGCAACAACCCCTGACTTGATACACATTGATTATTCAAAGTGTGGGGTTGACTCAGGAGAGCTATTGGTTACCACATGTCAAATTGAGAAAAAAGGCTAGACAAACCTTAGAAAACTAGATTTTTCTTCTCATGACAACATGTAATTACTAGGGCTGAGACAATATTCTTTTATAAAAGAATATGCTTATCAGGTTCTTAGTTATTTGGGCTGTTACAAAATACCTGTATCTGATAAACAAATCTTATTTTCAAATTATTTTCACACCTTAGCCTGTCTGAAAAATTTTATTGGGTTGACCTTGTGTCATCCTTCTTTTGCTGTCACCCGGAGTGGATAACCCCCTCCCCCTGTTCTTTCTTAGCTACGCCACTGTCATTCGGTCGAGCATCAGCTTTTTAATATAAGAATAAGGAAGTCAGTTCGATTTCTAGTAAATATTATTTCAGTTTTCCATTTAAAGGATTTCAAAATTGCAAAAAATTGAATCCATTGGGAAAAGTAAGAGAAAAATATTTGAAAATAATCCCCCACCACTTTTACAGTTTGATAAAAGTGATTCTTTTTGGAGACAAGATAACCTTTTAAGGGTTTTGTATTAAATCTATGCCTAATTATATATCTCTCAAATAAAATAAAAAATAGGCAATCAAAAAAGTTTAAGTAGTTTCATAGCCCCCTGTTAAGGGGTCACAATATGAATATAGCGAGTCGGGTGATATGTACAAGCGATTAAACTACATAACTAATCTCTGCTCAAAGGCAGAAAATGTCTGGCTTACATAGAGCCAAGACAAGTCCATTATGTCAATGGTATAGGGGTGTAAACTACCCCAGAACAAGAAGGTTGCTGATATACTTCAGCTATGAAGCAGTAAGGTGATGGACATTGCGGCTAGTTGTTTATTTGTTGGGTTTTGTTCTCTTTAATGGCATATCAACCTTTTTATGTCATTTAATGCCAAGAACAATCATTTTTTGATTATGTTCCTTTTGTGCACACATAAATTTTGAACAACACAATATGCATTATTTATCCCATAGCTGGAGGAAATGTGGTGATTTATACCTTCCCCAAGGTTATTAGTCCAATCATGAACACAAATAGAACGACTATGATTTGAATTTGCGTAGCACAATTTTGAATCCCAACTGCCTACCCACTACACTAAGTGGACCTCCCCATGGCTGGTTTAGACGTGTGAGGGTAGATAGGTATGGGTGGATGGTTGGTTGAAAGAGATCCCCAAAAATCCAATCAACCAAATCAGCAAAAACTTTATTAAAAAAAGCCCCAAAACAAATGAAAAAAAGAAAAAGAAAGTCCAAGTGTCTACAAGGATTTAATGGTGTCTGCGAGTAGATTTTATTAAAAGAGTTCATGACTGGATGGCAGTCAATTGTGCTTCCCATCTTTGACCGACTTTAGGGTTTACAGCTTTATTACTCAAAGATTCACAGTGACAAGTCTGGCACTGATGATGATGATGATGATGATGATGATTAGTAGGATGATGATGATGATGATTAGGAGGAGGATGATGATGATGGTGATGATGATGTTGTTACTAATGAATTTTTATTGATTTATTGTTTTTTTTTTAAAAAAAAAAAGAAATCAGGGAAAAGAATATTAAAGGAAATGAAGAAAAAGAATGGCATTGTGGGAAATAAAAAAAAAAAAAAAAAGCAAGACACAACTTAACTAAAAAAAATCTCTGGTTGATTAAAGCTCAATTGTAAAAACGCTGGACCAGGAAATTCAAGGTCTTTGATTAGGGATCCAATCCAATGACTCTGAAGTAGATTTTTAGAAATGCAGCTCTAATATGAACTAGAAGTATTGCCTTGTTTAGCCTGGCGCCGGAGACTTGCCAATATTTTTTTTTTTTTCAAAAACGCTTCATATTTGAAAATTAACTATTTTTGCCTTGTTTTCAAAAATGCTTCTCCATTATTCATTTACTTGTTTATTTTTATTCAAAAATGATTCTTCGTATGTTCTCAGTATTAAAGAAAAAAATTTTTTTTAAGGAAGAATAACCACTTCGAAAATGCTTCTCTGTTTTTTATTTATTTATTTATTTATTTTTAATTCTAAAATGTTTCTTTGTATTTTCTCAGTGTTTTTAGAAATTATTTTTTAAGCAACAATCTCCACTCCTACCAAAGTTAAGCAATATCGAACCTGGCTAGTAGGAAGATGGGTTACCATTTAAGAATACCAGTGTTCACAGTTCAATTCCTTGTTTTCTTCTGGAAATATAGTGCCTACTTGATCTAGCCACGCGCATGCCTGTAAATTCAAAACAAGATGTAGAACCCATTCAAACGCAAAGATTAGAGTTTTAATAGTATATTAGATGAAAGGGGGGGAGGGAGAGAAAGAAGTCTTAGGATGTCAAGAGAGAAAGAAAAAAAGTGAAAATGTATGGTAATGTTTATTTCTAAGCAGACAGTGTAGAATCTACCAAGCTAGTAGTTTGAAAGACCTTTTCAACAACACTAACCCAAATAAAATCCTGCAATTCTTAAAAGAAACC
>JAUZSX010338376.1:0-10678 GCA_034780655.1 Idiosepius hallami
ATGGGGCTCGTTAGCTCGGGAGAGCAGTTCATCTAGGTGAAGGGCAACACCGAATATATAAAGCCCGGGTAAGAGCATGTAAAAATGGCCTTGTGCCAAACTTGGTGGTGCTCACGAAGTAAATATCATATATATATATGTGCATTCGTATATTGATTTTTCAATCAATGAATCTATGAATAAATCAATCAATGAACAACAGTTTTTGCCGCCCGGGGCGGTTATAAGATTTGCACCCCCAACTCTGACCACTGACAATACGTTAACTTTCAAAATTCCCAAAAGCTCTAAAAATATTAATCTTTATGGAACTACAATCAAGGATCTAATTATATTCAACCTAAAATATTTATTTTATTTGGACTAATTATACAGTTAAAAATCCGTTTTAAAAACAGTATCAATACGCACATAAAACAAAACAAAAAATACTAATGTTTATGGAACTACAATCAAGGATCTAATTCGCTGCCCACAATTGCCTCCAGGATAAGAAGAATTAGAGAAGAGCACAAGCATCAGGTTTATTGTCTTTGTGGATATTTTAGTTAAACATAAAGAGTACGGGAATAGAGTTTATTTACTGAAAACAGAATTTAACCTTGGATTCTCACACCTTTATTCCTTTATATATATATATATATCTCGCTCTCTCTCGATCTCACTCTCTCTTTATCTATCTATCTATATATATATATATATATCTATATCTCTCTCTCAATATATATATATATATATATATATATATATCTTTTTCTCGCCCTGATTAAGAAAGAAATTGTTGAATTTGCAACAGATACGTGAGTGCTGAACGGCCGTTTCAACATTGTTAAATCTCATCAGCAGCTCATACCCTGATCCTACTCGAGATCGAACCAACGACTTGAGGCTAAGAATAATTATTATTATATATGTGTACAAAGGGCTAACAAATTTTTTTGGAAAAACAAGTATGCTAAGGAAATAGCAAAAAAAAACTTGCTGTACAAAGCGCCACTAGGTGTAATGGTTGATGTAATGAACCCTTTGGCAGTGCCATTCTTAGCCCTCATGCAGTTCGGTCACAGAATGCGTCTTGCGGCCCCTTTCCTCTAAAAAGGTAAATTGCCCCCCCTAATATACTGGAGCCTTCGATTAAAATTACAATGATACGATTCATTCATTCATATCTTATCTTATTTGGGAAGCGAAATCTAAAAAAGTAAGTTGCCCCCTTAATATACTGGAGCCTTCGATTAAAAAGACCATTTATACATACATATACAAATATATATATATAGAGAGACAGAAAGAGAGATGGATTGATAGGTGTATATTTCAAGGGTGATAATTATTTTATCGATGATTCTAATAATTAATTTGGTAATTTTTTGAATTACTAAAGATCTGTGAATCCAAGGAACTTTGCGGCCCCTAGGGTGCAAGACCTCAACAGTGGATGTGGCGGATGATGTCTACAATGACACAACGGCACTGAAGGTGGGTGAAGGCTGCAACAGAGGATAGCCTTCAGTCGTCTAATGCCATTGGAACCAGGTCCTCTTCTGCCAAGGGGCCGTGTGGTGACTGCAGGTGCATCAGTCTCCCCACGTTAAAAGATATCTCGCACAGGCGTCTTCCCAAAAGGGTACACAGGAACCAAAACGGAGGACAGTCATACTCGAACACGAGTGACCGCCGATGATGAAGTACAACATTTTTTACTTATCGACACTAACTGTTCTTCAGGACTCATGTCTGCTTCTAAATGTTTAAGAGGAAAATCTGGCAACAATATCCTCACACCCAGAAGGTATAATAGCAATTATAAATAAGTAAAATGATTTCAGGTTTTTCCTTAAACTTTCTTTCTGAGGAAAAATGTCATATCAACAGTCTATTTAAATGACTTACTATGAATTCTTAACCCTTTAAACCCTAAAGAACCGATATATCAGCCTCGGTGACTTAAGGCAAAAGAGACATACATACAACGATTTTTCAACCTCGTCCTGTGGAGCCTGACTTAGCTATATTAACAAGTAGTCACTCAGAGCCCTTTAAACGCTAAAGAACCAATATATCGGCCTTGGCGACTTAAGGCAAAAGAAGACATACATACAGCGATATTTCAACTTCGTTCTGTGGAGCCTGACTTAGCAATATTACCAAGTAGTCACTCAGAGCCCTTTAAACGCTAAAGAACCAATATATCGGCCTTGGCGACTTAAGGCAAAAGAAGATATTTATACAATGATATTTCAACCTTTGACCTGTGGAACCTGACTTAACAATACCACCAAATAGTCACTCAGAGCCGTTTTATTGAAGAACCATATTAGGGTCGAAATGTCGGTGTGTCTATTTTTGCCTTTGGTTACTAAGGCCAATATATCTGCCCGTTAGGGTAGAAAGGTTTAAATAACCAAATTTGATCACATTGAAATTTTAGGCTGCATTTATTTTTTTACATCAAATAAAGATCACATATTGGCATGGATAATTTTTATGGATAAATCTATTTAATGTCAGTTTATGGCATCTTGATTTGTGATTTTAGGATAACAATTAGTTTATATATGCTTTTGGGCAGCGACAGTGGAGCATTGGTAAAAGCTCGGGCTCTAGAATCGTATTACGTGTGTTCAAATCCTAGTCAAAACAATTACATTCACTTTAGCAGCTCGGGCAGATGGGGCTCATAAACTCGGGAGAGCAACTCATCAAGGTAAAGGGTAACACTGAATTCAAAATGCCCAGATATATAGAGCACATAAAAATGGCCTTGTGCCAAACTTGGTTTGTAAATATGAAATAATATAATGATATATGCTTTTGCCTAATTGATTGAATATTCCAATTTTGGTTATAACTCACATGATCATAGACCATATACATCAACTTTAATCACTTGATGAATTTTTTTTCCATGCCAGTGTATATTGAAATCAAATAAGTAATTGAGCCTTAAGTACAATTAAGTAGCTTTAATGCTATATATTTAACAAAAAAATAAAACTCTCTGGGCAGCAAAGTTGGAGCATTGGTAAAAGCTCGAGCTCTGGAATCGTAGTATGCGAGATCAAATCCCAGTCAAAACCATTATATTTGCCTTTAGCTGCCTCGGGCAGATGGGGCTCGTTAACTTGGAAAAGCAGCTCATCTAGGTGAAGGGTAACACCGAATGTAAAAAGCCTGGGTAAGAGCACATAAAAATGGCCTTGTGCCAAACTTTGGTTGGTGCTCACCAAGTAAATATAATATAGTAGATAAGCGTAGACACCCAGTCAACAGACTCTGTTAACAACCCCGTTTATGACAATATAAAAGTTTTCCACCTAAATGTAACTTCTACCTATAACCTCTTCATGGCACATAAAAAATTAAAAAAACATGAACCCAATTCCATCCCCACCCGATGAAGACCGGTCGAAACATCGTAAATTAAAAAAATATAAAAATAAAGATGAGGACGATTCTACTAAAAATATTGTTTATGTATCAAATTCTGCCTTGAAAACGTGAATTTTACCTTGAAAATGGATATTGGAAATCTGTATGAACCCTGTTTTAACAAAGCTTTAAGTATATTTTCTATCAGTTAAGATATCTAAAAATGTGGTAAGGTTGGAGAATTCCAAGTTAAAAAGCGGGCAACCTATACGGGGTTTCCTGTATTTTAAAAAGACATCAAATTATCACATCTTTAAACAATAAGATAGCAAGACCAGTCTTCTACAAACATCATTATTGGCGGTCACTCGTGGTCAAGTATAACTGTCCTTCGTCTTGGTTCTGTAGACCCTTTTGGGAGGACGTCTGTGCGTGATGTCAGGGAGACTGATGCACCTGCAGTCACCACATGGCCTCTTGGCAGAAGAAGACCTGGTTCCAATGGCATGGAGAGAGAACCATGACAACAGGAGGCCATCCACTGTTGCAGCCTTCAATCTCCTTCAGTGCCGTTGTGTCACTGTGGACATCATCTGCTATTGAGGTCTTGCACTATTTAACCCATAGCTGGAGGGAAGATAGGGCTTCATACCTTTTCCAAGGGTATTAGTCGATATGTTAACATAGACTGAACAACTTGGATTCGAACCTGCGTACCAAGGTTCCGAAGTCCGATTGTCTATCCACTGGGCCACATCGACTGCACTCACACACACACACACACACAAAAAAAAAAATTAAAAGAAAAGAAAAAAATAAATAAAAGAAAATTAAAAGAAAAAAAAATTAAAAGAAAAAAAAAATTTAAAAAAAAAATTAAAAGAAAAAAATAATTAAAAGAAAAAATTAAAAGAAAAAAAAAATTAAAAGAAAAAAAAATTAAAGAAAAAAAAATTAAAAGAAAAAAAAATTAAAAAAAAAAAAATTTGAGAAGAAAAAGTTTTTTTTTTTCTTTTCTTTTTGGCATCAAATTATCACATCAAGTCTTTTACAAACTCACATACATACATGCATACATACACACACAAAAAAAAAATTGAGAAGAGAAAGGATTTTTTTTTTTTCATTTTTTTTCTTTTTGGAATAATGTATATTCAGGTCAACAAAATTGTTCCCAATTTTAGAACCATTGATTTTCTTTTTTTGTTTTTTTCCAAAAATGGAACCAACTTCTTCAATCAGCAGAGAAATTTTCAGCCCTGCGAAAAGTAATTTTTGTTTGCTTGTTTTGTTTTTTGTTTCAGAGAAAGGGATGGGAAGTTCAGCGAAGGGAGGAGTTAAGAGATTTCTTTCTTTTGTCTGTTTACATTGTTTTATGGCATATCAATCTCTTTGAGTCACTTAATTCCAATAACAATCATTTTTGATAAACATCCCTTTTTTTTTTTTGTCTGCTTGTTTTTTTGTTTTTTTTTAATAACCTAATACGCATTATTTAATCCATAGCTGTGGGTTGGGGGGAATTCATACCTTTCACAAGGGTATGAGTTCAAATGTGAGAGACTGAGGAAGGGCAGAGGTATATATACACACAGACCCATCCCATCCACCCCGCTTATTTTTTTTTTTTTCACTTTTCTAAAATGCTTTCGGCCCATGGAACATTTGGGCAAGAACTCATTTAACATATGAAATCTTTTCCAAATTTTCTACTCTCATCATTTTGGTAATTAATTTCATCGAGCTAATCAAGGTCAAGGAAAAGGTTTAGAGAATTAAACAGTCAAAGTATCAATTCGAAAACGGAGGAGAGAATTGTAAGAGGACAGGGACCCCAAGGGGAGTAATTCAGTAAAGCCTGAATCACAAGAAGAGGAGGGGGGGACAGAAAGGATGCAGTTAAAGAAAGTTAGAGCTACAGAGGGGAGGAGCTGAAAAAGATTAAGCTCTCAAAGGGGAGCAATTGGAAAGACATTTTTACAAGGGGAGAGGTAAGGAAAAGGCAAAAATCAC
The DNA here is from genome assembly GCA_034780655.1 of Idiosepius hallami. NCBI lineage: Eukaryota > Metazoa > Mollusca > Cephalopoda > Idiosepiidae > Idiosepius > Idiosepius hallami. The sequence continues at coordinate 5,386 of JAUZSX010338376.1, forward strand.
AAGAGGAGAAAAATATTGAATTTATAAAGAAAAGTTAGGATCTCAAAGGTGGAATAAGGAACGGAAAGGGAAGAAAAAAAAGGATCACTAAGGGGAGTAAAAATACAGGGAGTAAAAGGATCACAAGGGGAGTAAAAGGTCAAAAGGATCACAAGGGGAGTAAAAGGACAGGGAATCAAGGGGAGATGTCAGAAAAAGGACAAGGGGAGTGGTAGAAAAAAATCAGAATCACAAGGGGAGGAAAAGAAAGACTTAAAATAGTGTGGGGGGGTAGATAGAAAAAAACACTAAGGAAGGAGTTAAAGAAGCTTAAATTATCAAGTGAGAACCCATTCTTCTTAAGATTTAGCCTTGAATCAAAGGGACAGAGAGAGTTGAGACAGACAAAGAGAGAGGGTTGAGAGGAACAGAGAGAGGGAGGGTTGAGAGAGAGAGAAGGTTAAGAAAGACACAGAGAGAGGTTTAAGAGGAATAGAGAGAGGGTTAAGAGAGACAACTTAAAATCACAAAGACAAGGATTGAATTCATCTAGGATCACAAGAACAATTCAGAGAAACTGAAAATACGAGGAGAGGAGGGAGAATCAAGCAAGTGTGTGAAGCACAGTAAAGAAGTGCCGTCATTTTAGAAGACCTTAATGAACCCAAATTCACAAAAGACGAGGATTGAAAGCAGCTGGGATGGCAAGAACAATTTCGGGGAAAGAAGAAGATTCAAGCCGAGAAAGAAGAAAGAAGTTTCGCCATTTTTAGAAGAGCTTAATTAAAAATAAAGAAGTAACCGGCCATGTCTTACGTTCCGTCATTTTAGAAGACCTTAACGCACCCAAATTTACACCCCGTTCATATTAATATCAATCGGCATCAAATAGTCGTGCATGGCATATTTCCAAGTCCAGAGCCGAGCGATTCGTTCAAATTCATTCCGGTCACTGATATAGAGCCGCCCGATCGTGGGTTCCATACAAACGTGACAGTAAGGGTCGGTCAGTAGAGACTGAATGCTGATGAGAACTTTGGAAATGGTTAGTGCTAAACTCCAGTTGTGATGAATTGAATCCAGACCAATGTCTCCGTGTCGACTGATGTTCGGGTGAAAGATTTTCGTGATGAATCTCACTTTTGGAGGTTTCATTGGATAACTGAAATTTAAGGGTAAAAAAAAAAAATTAAACTAAATCCAAAAGTTTATTCATATTCTAACAATATTTTTGGTCTCAAAGAAATAACAAGAATGTAGGAAAATAGTATAGTGGTACCTCAGTTCTCAAACTTAATCTGTTTAGGGGTTTGAATTCAAAAGGTGATTTGTTTGAAATCTGAATCTATTTAATCTATAATAATGGAAACAGTTTTAATCCATTCAGGAACCGAGTTCAAAAAGTAATTTGTTCAAAATCCAAACCCATAAGCAATAATGGAAACAGAAACAGTTTTAATCCATTCCAAGCCAGCCAAAAACTCCATTCCTAACCCTTTTAATCATGAAAAAGGTCTATAAATTTATATATATATTATTGATCATAATAAATAAACAACAACATTGTTATTAGAAATTATAATAAAACAAAATTTAATGTACTGATTCTCATCATGTATTTCACATGTTTTTTTTATCTCCACAGGCCAGTATGGAATCCAAATTTTGTTCCAAAACCGATGCAAAAAGATCTTGTGTTTTGTTTCAAATATTGATTTGATGAGACCCGGAATGTTAGAAAACTGAGGTTCCACTGTAATAGCAAGACTTTAAATAGGACACACAGCTATCACACACTCATGTCTATTAAAAAGCAAAGAGGCACCATTACATATACTATACCAGGAACATGACTTAGTAAAACATATCCAAATAAATTGCATAGGTCTCCAACAAATACGAGTGAAATACAACCAAAAAAACAATCTAAAAGACTTTTTCCAGAAAGTAGGCCCTAACATCAAAATCCTAGAGTTTTCTTAGAGAAACAAGGCTATACAGTAAAAAAAAAACCTTCATAGCACATAGAAAAGTAAGACCAATCAAACTGCAATATTAATATTAATCTAGGGCTCTATATTGTGAGTGATTTTTCCAGTTGGCAACTAAAGATAAAAAATCACTTTTTGGTGACTTTTTTTTTTCATCGACAAATCTTCCATTAGTGAATGAAAAATGTCTTTTCAACTTATATTTTCTTAAAAACGAGCAAAGACAATTATTTAAACAATAAAAGGTTAAGTTTTTTCTTTTTTTAAAACAAGGCTTTTTAAAGAAGTATCTCTAAAAACTAAAATGAAATTGATCACGTGGTATTTCCCAAAACTTTATGCTTCTTTTGAAGTTTCTAAAAAACTAATAGCATTTGGATAACCTTATAACTAAGCATGCTAAATTTCCTGCTATAATTTTGTCCGTATCATAACTTGAAAATTTAATATAACTTCACCTAAAATTATTGGTTTATTCATAACAATGAAATAATATTAAATGGTTTGGCTAGTAAATAGAAATATTTAGTAGTCAAAGTTCAACTAAAATTAAATTTGTCTGTAGGGCCCTGTGATCTCATACCAATCTCGTTGAAAGACCATGCCTAAAGGTCCACAACAGCCAGTCACTCAATAAAATTGTGCCATGTGGTCCATAGCACCAAATCCTTCAATCAACCCATGCCTAGTCGTCCCCATGCAACCAGTGGATTATTCCAAGGTGTGTCCAGTTGCAGATAATTGCCGGTCTTTCTTTTCTTTATAACCATTTGGTAATACTTACCTATCAGGAATTTGCAAATAAAGCAGGAACTGTCCGCCCTCGTAAGGACTACCTTGGGGTCCAGTGATAGATGCTTGCCAGTGGCAACAGTTTTGATCAAGTGGGGTGGCCTGAATTCCTTCCGGTGGGTCAGTCTTCAGAGTCTTTAGTTCACTACGTAATCGTCGATGTCTCCAAGAATTTTCTTTGATAGGAGGCGTACTCTACAAGAAGAAAACAAGAAACACGTCTTAAAATTTTGTTACATTTTTTTAAATCTCTAAAAAAAATTAAAAAGATATTTTTTGAAGTCATTTAACAAATCGGGATTTATCAATTCATTTGGATTTTATTTCATTCAATTTATTTCTTTTTCTTAATTCATTTGGCTTTTGACTATGGTTCAATATTCAATTCAAATGCAAAAACTTGTCCGAAATAACCCCAATTGTCAGTGTCCAAAAAGTCACTTAAAGCCTAAAGATTTTCAAACAATGTTTCAATATTCAATTCAAATGCAAAAACTTGTCTTAAATGACCCCAATTGTCAGAGTGTCCAAAAAGTCACTTAAAGCCTAAAGATTTTCAAACAATGTTTCAATATTCAATTCAAATGCAAGAACTTGTCTTAAATGACCCCAATTGAAAGAGTGTCCAAAAAGTCACTTAAAGCCTAAAGATTTTCAAACAATGTTTCAATATGCAATTCAAATGCAAAAACATGTCCAAAATAACCCCAATTGTCAGTGTCCAAAAAGTCACTTAAAGCCTAAAGATTTTCAAACAATGTTTCAATATGCAATTCAAATGCAAGAACTTGTCTTAAATGACCCCAATTGTCAGAGTGTCCAAAAAGTTTCCAGTTAATCTTATTATAATTATTTCATTAATTTTTTAATTTCAATCCATTTGTGAAGCCTTTTGGTCCCCTGGGGAAATTGTGGTTCATCCTCAATTACAGGGCACCCTAATAATGGATTTGCTTGTCATGCCCTTAGCGAGGCCTTACTTTTTATACCCTAAGTGAGGCCTTGCTTGTAATGCCGTAAGTGAGGTCTTGCTTATTATACCCTAAACATGGTCTGGCTTTGAAGTAAATTTTTTAAAATTATTCAAGTTGTAAATCCTGCATGTTGGATTCAAGACCTAGATGTAAAGTTTTAAACGTTTCAAATGACTTCATTCTCACCTGTAACATCATACTTTCTAAACAATATCTGCAAGGGGAGCTTTCCAATCTGGGAAAACAAAAAACAGAACAGAAAACAGAATTATTCTATTTGTGAGTCAATGAGAGACTGGAAGTTAAAATAAGATCCACACAACAATTCCACAAATCCCACTGAAAAAAACACTAAAATATCCTTTAGAATAATAAGCTTATGTATTTAGAATTTTTATCAAAAATTATTGACCTTTAACAATTTCTTTAAAAATCCAAGTTAAAGATTTTTTTTTAAACTCTTTATCAAAAAAGATAATATTATAAAGTTCAAATTTTTGATTTTTAAAATTTTATTAAAACAAAAATATTAAGTATTATAGAGATTATTAAAAAAAATTTTTTAATTTATCTAAAATAATTATTAAATTATTTTTAAAACCCATTATTTGTAAAGGGTATATACACTAGATTAAAATAGTTCGATCTTTTAAATAATGAATGCAATTTACATTACAATGAAATATATGTGAAAAAAAACAAAGATGGGATATTTAAAGGAAAAATTTATTAGAATGTGAGTTTTAATGGGCATATGCACTATTATGATACGTAAAAAAATTAATACAATATTTAAAGGTAAAATTTATAAAATTATTTTTTAAAACTCATTTCTTTAAACAGTATCATATGTAAAAAAAAAGAATGCAATATTTAAAAATAAAATTTATTAAATAATTTTTAAAAACCTATTTCTTTAAACAGGCATAGATACTAGAAAATGTACCGTATTTTCTGGACTATAAGCTGCTATTTTTTCATAGGTTTTGAGTCCTGCAGCTAATAAAAAGGGGCGGCTATTCTGTGGATTTTTTTCCACCACTAGGGGCACTCTAACCGAAACTAGAATCAAAACTAAGGATGCGGCTTGTATGTCTTTGTTTAATTTTTTTTTTAAACAGAGTGGGTGCGTCTTATATGCAGGTGCGCTTTATAGTCCAGAAAATACGGTAATAATAATGGTACATAGCTTCTGAAAGAAAATAGAAAACAAAAAGTAGACTCACAATTTTGAATATATTGTTTTCCAACATTTTACTTTGTAGTTTGGCCTAAAAAGTGGCCACCGAAGACTAATGAAATGTTCCCACTGGGTCTGAGTCGTTTCTGCATCAAGAATTTGCCACCATCGAGAACAAACGTTTCCTGCCATCCATCGAGAAATATCGTCTAAATGTCGAAATACAACCAACAAAACTGAAAGGAAAATAAAAATTATTAATTACTAGAAATTTAGCCCGGCTTCGCTCGGCCGCCCGGTTTTTTTCGATTTTAAAGGGCCAAATTTTCGGCCCCACTTTGACCCCTAGCCCTGGGTCCCCCTTGAAGAGTTTCGGA
>JAUZSX010338387.1:0-10677 GCA_034780655.1 Idiosepius hallami
TAATGCTTTTCATACTAAATTCATTTCTAATGCTTTTCATACTAAATTCATTTCTAATGCTTTTCATACTAAATTCATTTCTAATGCTTTTCATACTAAATTCAGAGCAGTCAAGACCAGTGAATGCGGAGGCCATGAAAATTCAAGATTTTTTTTAACTTGCCATTTTAAACCTTTAATAATCATTAATTAAAAACAAAATACATAAAAGAGTAAATCAGTGGTACTATAAAATAAATTCTATATAAATAAATAAAAAAATTGAAGAAAGTTGAATATCATATCTTTTGTAAAAGTTAATTTAAAATCCTTCCATTGTTTGTCCACTCTGTTTTTGCCCAACCTGTGAAATCTTAAATTTATTGAAAAAAAAAAAACATCACAAATACTCACTTCACTTTCTGGACATCCAAATCCAATTTTAAGTTGTCCCATTGCTCTGATAATAGCAATCATGGATTGCATTATGTTGCTGTAAACAACCGGTCTGTACTGTAAGCATTCTTCTTGTGAATAGCCTTGTTCATGAATAATTCTGAAAAGACAAAAACAAGAGAAAAATTAACAAAATTTTCCAAAATATTCCATCTATACAATATGATTAATAATGAATACAAGAGCTGTTCCAAAAGTTATGCCTCTTATTTCTTTTTAATTTCACTCATACAGCTCAGAACGAGTTACAAATTGCCATGTTATAATGACTAAACATATGTATTCATGACCTGAAAGTTTCATCTCTATTCCAGATATTGATGTGAGGCTATAACAAAGCAACCTGTCATGGACATGCATTAGAAGCAGAGATGCATCTTTGAATTTGTCCATGTAGAAAAAATTGAACATTCACAAGAGCCTGTTAACATTTACAAAGCTAATGCAGTTGATATCAGCAGAGTAAGGACTTGGTTTCATTGATTTCAGAGTATCAACAGAGATGTGAGTGACAAAGTGTGCATTTTGCATTTAAAAAAAACCTTGGAGTCCAAAAGGTTGCTCATTTTAATGTTACCACTCCTTAATTCATAACTCTTTAACTTTTAAAAAAGAGGTGGCATTATTTTTGAAACAACTAACTTACCAATCAATTCAAAAGTAATGCCTTCTATGCAAAATTACATTAAAAACAGTAGTGACTATGTAGAAAAATAAATTTTGCAGCACAAAAGCTCATTTATTTTAATGTTATCTATTCTATTTTCATAGCTCTTTGATAGGTGGAATTACTTTTGGAATGTCCCTAATAGTAGCAAAATAATAATAATAATAATCAAGGGCTTTATGGACAAAATTACCTTTAGTTGCACTTTGATAACTAAATACATTTATTTAATAGCTAAATAGAAATGTTACTAACTAAACAAATGAACTTCTATTTCACTCTAATATGAAGAAACTAAGAATTCCAAACATAGTTACTGTTTAAGAAAGTATAATCCATTTCACTTCGAACAATTTTTTCTTCTGCATAAAAATTTGATAAGTTACTTTAGACTTGTTTTCAACACCATTGTTTAAAAAAAGTATATTGTTTTATTTTCTATTCTAATTTTTAAATAGTTTGAGTTTGCTCTTGTGTAATGATAAAAAAAAAGGTTCAAAAGACATTAAATGTATTTTATTATTTCTAATTGCCACTTGGACAAATTACTTGCAAATGCAAGTGTTTCCTTCACAATGTAGAGCCCTGATGAATTAAAAAAATTAATTGTTTATCTGACTGAAATATTGAAATAACGCTTGTAAAAAAATAACTATAAAAAAATAGGTGGCATTACTTTTGAAACGAACCTTGTAGTAATAATTATAATACTAATACTAATAATATAATTTCCAAGAAACAAATCAAAATTCCCAGATTATTAAGTCTTAAAATATCTTCCATCCTGTTTGCAACAGTGTCAACATGGCCGAAAAGAGAACAAAAGTAATTGAGTTAGTGTTACTATTTAATTGCAGCCATTTCCTTGGTTACCATAGAAAGAGAGAGAGAGGGAGAGAAAAAGAGAGAGACGCACACACACACAATCAAACAAGTACAACTACTTAAGATACTTGAGATGTAACACAATGTAATCAGTTTTAAAAGAAAGAGGATTTGTACATCATTAACAATTTTATTCTTTATAATACTTTTATTTTAACTTCATAGACTGGTTTGTGTTGAATTGTTTTTTGGTCGAATAAGTAGAAGGGTATGATGGTGAGCATTCAACATTCCAGTTCCCTATATATGGAGGGAAACTAAAATCCAACCAATTAAAGAACTCAGAGGACAAAATTCACCTTATTTAATGAAGCCAGATTCAGCAAATTATCACTTTACAAAATTTTGGACAACAGAGACCTGACTATTACTATTGCTGGACAATTATCACTCATACTACACTACAAATGGATTACAGTTACTATTCCTGCTGTTGTGATATTTATTTAGATCTGTTACCTTTCTGGATTAAATTCTCAAATCAAAGAAAATGGTTTATGAATTAAGAGTTTGTTAGATATTTAAAAAATTTTTTTTTTTTTTTTAATCATCATTTGTCATTTCTAATACATTTTCCAATTTAAAGGCCTGGAAAGTCAAGTTCTTTTCTTATCAACTTTGGTTTTGTATTAAAGGCCTTTTTCTTTGGTATAAATTGATCCTAAGAAAAATAAAAAGAATTTAATTTAGATCTAAATGAATATCCCAGCATCAGTAACAGTCATAGCAATAGAAATCCAAATATATCATAGCAACAATAAAACATTTTGTAAAGTAATCATTTCCTGAATCTAGCTTCATTAAATAAGGTGAATTCTTTCTATTCTGTGAATGGTTAATTTTTATTTTCCTTCTGTATATAATGAATCAATCTAATATTTGTGATCATACCTAGTAAATATTAGACTAAAAATAATTCAACAATAAATGATAATAAATCTTACAAAATTTGTGATTCAGATTATTTGTTTGGCCAAGCTAGTTGTTTTAGAATCATATTTTCTTGTATAGATTGAATAGTGCTTTATATGAACTGAGACCTACGGACTAGCCTGTTCATGGAGGAGGAGAGAAGAACGTGGTAAACTGAAGAGAGTCTGAGTCCAAATTTATTTTGGACTTCTCCATATTAGTAGTTTATGATGTTTTTCTCAATACATTTTGACCAAGTTTACCTCAGGACGTCTTCAGGTGATTAACTGCTACCTCAAATAGAAATGCCGAGTCTTGGAACCGTATCCTAGTAATTACTGCCTTCCATAGTTTTAGTCTATTAAACCACGTTTTTGACCTAGTAATCCTCTGGGCGGTTTGGGTAGGAATTGAAACTTGGCTGAAACGTAGTGAGTAAAAGATCATAAAATACCAAAATGAGGACAAGTTAATATTCAGATTATGATGGCTCACCTCAAAAATGAAAATAAAATGTGTCCAGCACAAATGAAAAAAAAGTTAAACATTAAATCTACAAAAGAAAAGATTATGAACTTCATATCAAAGTGTTGTGACCTTGTTACGGGATCACAATATTAAGGTGGGAGCCTCTGTGTTGCATTAGCGGTTAAGCTGGTCATGCGCTCTCTGTCTGGAGGCAGAACAGACCGGCTTATGTATTAGCCGGACGAATCCATGTCGTCTTGGATATAGGGGTGATAATACCCCAGAACACAAAGCAAACTTATTTAAGGGCAGAAGATTTGAAGGGGAAAGTCCACTTGGGACAGCAGGTGGGCTGTCAGACATCAGAATTGTAATACACGAGTTTGAATCCTTATCATTACGTTTGCATTCATTGGACTATAATACCCTTGAGAAAAGTATAAATCCCCCATTTCCTCCAGCAATGCATTAAATGTGTTATTCAAAAAACTATGTAGGACAAAAAAAAAGTTTACAAAAAAAATGATGGTTCCCTGCATTAAATGACCTGAAAAGGTTGATATGCTATGATAACAAAAACAAATAAGACTTGAGAAATCTATTGCTAGGAAGGTATTTGTGACTTATAAGAGAGTGGGGAGGGAAGGGGAGAATGGATTAATAAGTAGGTAGGCTAGGATTGTAGGGTAGTTTCTTCTAAATGAAGGGTATATGAAGAAGGGAGAAAGAAGTCTTGGGTCAAGTCTATGCATCATTGGGTTGAGTAAACATCAAGGTTTTAAGACTTTTCTGCCTGGTGGGCATTTGAGTAGCAAATAATAGACAAATCTAGGATTAGGAAGAATGGAGGGAAAAGAGAAAGGGACAGAGAAAGAAGAGAGAGAAGAGAGAGGGAAAAGAGAAAGGGACAGAGAGAGAAGAGAAAGAAAAGAGTGAAGAGAAGAGAGAGAGAAAGGGAGAGAGAGAGAAAAGAGTGAAAAGCATTGAGAGAGAAGAGAGTACAGAAAGAGAAAGGAACAGAGAGAGAGAATAGTGAAAAGGAGAGAGAGAAGAGAGTGCAGAAAAAGAAGGGAACAGTGAGAGAGAAGAGTGAAAAGGAGAGAGAGAGAGGGGGGATGAGAGAGAGGGGGAAGAGAGAGGGACAGACAGGGGGGAAGAGAAAGGGACAGAGAGGGAGAGAAAAAAGTGCCTAGTTTTTATTTGAAAATAGTTCAAATAGAGAATGAATAAGACATCAATTCATATAAAGATAATACATTAAGAAAAAGAGAAAAAATAAAGAAAATAGTGTGTGTGTGTGTGTGTGTGTTTCAGTCGCAATTCTGATCTGAACAATTCTTCATGACAAATGCTAAGAATTGTTTTGTTTTTGTTTAATAGATTCCCACAATTTTTTGAGAGAGAAAAGATTTTCTTGATTTCTTGATTTCTTCTCCCGCCCCCCCCACTTTTCTGCCCATAAAAAATAAAAAATTTTCTCAACACAAAAAAATTTCTTTTAAACGCAAATTCTTTATTGAAAACAAAAAGAAAAAAAAGAAAGTGACAGCATTTAAATTACAACAGGAAAAAAAAAAAAAAACTTATTTGGTTTCTCTCTTGAATGACATATCAATATCTATATCACCACTAAAAAGGCATTACAAAATTATCCGTAGCAAGGGAAAGAAGATGAATTTTACAGTTTTCTTGGATTAAAAAAAAAAAAGAGATGGTGAAGAAATGTGATGGACAGACTAAGATTTGAACCCTTACTCTCTGATAGTTTGGAAAGTATTTCCATTTACACTATGAACTTTCGACTTCTGCATGTTCATTCATCATCAGTACAACTATTTTTCACACTGTTATCCTCATCCTAATCATTTTCTTCACAATGTTTCGGCAGATGTGATCGGAAACTTAGGTAATTGGGAACTTGTGAACCTTCTTGTCATAAACAGGAATCACATAATTTTGAACTTAACTATTTAAACCACAAGGGCAGCATGCTCTCGTTCTATAGACCCTGACCGGGTAGAAGGTTGAAATACTTGGAATCGTGGTGACTGCTGATTTGATTATGGGATCAAAACCTTTGCCTTCAAATAAGGTTGGCTTTGATCTATATTTTAGAATGCTGTCCTTATCCTTCAGTGTTATCTTCACAACGTTTCTGCCAATGAACTCTTCAACCATAGGTAATTAAATTTGGGAACTGTCTTGACGTATTAAGGGTTCAGTTCAAAGTTTCATAACTAAAATTTATGGCAAGAAGGTTCCAGAGTTTGTTCACCTGTAGATGGATGAAATGTTGTGAATTTAACAATGATAAGGATGAGGATAACAGTCTGAAAAATAAATGCATGTATTAACCTTTTTAGGTTCTTTAATGCAGAGAATTATTTTTCATAGACGTTCTTTATTTCAAACTTCTTTTTTTAATAACGCAATATGTACCAGTTAATCCATAGGTTGAAGAAATGTGGGAATTCATACCTTTCCTAAGGATATTAGTCAGAATGTGAACTTAAAATGACTGGGGTTTGAATTTGCATATTACAACTCCGAAGTCAGACTGCCTATCTACTGTTCTAAGGGGACTTCCCCAATGTTCTTCCTCATCTGCATCCAGCTTGCAATGGGTTAAGAGTATTTTTAGGCGGCTAATGGCACTTGTGTCCCTTCTAGAGTGGAACGGCAATAGAAAATGAATTCACACTTATCCGCATGCATGTGCACACTAGTTCAGATGCAGGATTGATATTTGATCCTTCCTGAAAATGTTACAACTTGAAATAATAATAGTAATAATAATTTGAAAAAAAAAAAAGAATCCAATTGTGTGGGAAAAGCACAATTACAAACAACTACAAAGACTACAAGTAGACAGTCTCACATTTTATCACAGAGAAAAACATTAAGGAGGGTAGGTGGCTAGGTGGGACATGAATGATGACTCAAGTGCAATTCATTCTATGGAAGAGATGGAGAGAAGAAAGTGGTCAGAATTATTCACTTTAACCATTAGAAAAAAACATGAATCTGTTTTCAATTCAAATGCAACGCACATGCTTTCTTTTCATAAATGGCCTTGCCCTTCCTCCCCAAATATTTAGATGGCATAAAGTATTGGCCAATATTGAACAATGCCTGAAACTTGAATCAACAGTTTTTATTTTTATTCTTATCTTCCTTCCTTTCTAAGTGCGGAGAAATCTACTGGGAATAGCGGATAGGCAGTCACGCTTGGGGATCTTAATACGCGAGTTCAAATCCTAGTCATTCCATTTGCGTTCATACCTTTCCTAAGGGTCTTAGTCCAAATATGAATTCCCATATTCCTTCCAGGTATGGGTTAAATAGTAAATATTGTGTTATTCAAAAAAAGGGTGGACAAAAAATAATGTTTTCCAAAAACGATTGTTCTCAGCATTAAATGACCTAAAAGGTTGATATGCCTGTAAACAAAAACATTTTTTTTAAGTGTTTTTTTTTTTTTTTAAGCAATATTAAAATTTCGGGTTTTCAAAAATTTCAAATCGTCATCAAATTCTCAGTAATTACTGTCTTCTATAGTTGTTGTCTATCAAACCTCATTTAATGTGACAAATTAACCCTTAGGCCGACTTGAGTACGAATATAAACTGCTATCTTCTGACAATGCTTACTTAAATGAAGTTCGATAGACAACAACTAAAGAAGACAGTGATAACTGGGGGTTCGATGACGAGACTCAGCATCCCTATCTAGAGTTGCAATTGAAACAACTAAAGACTGTCTGAGGGTAACTAGGTCAAAAGGTTGTGTAAGAAAACATCAAATTACCAAGATGGGGAAAAAAGTCCAAAAAAAAAAAAAAAAGTTAATTTCTTTATTATGATACCTCCTCTCAAAATAAAAATAATAAGTGATCATAATATATACTGAAATTATAAGTATGTTTTATGATAAAATGGATTAGTAAGTATTTTGGACTGGCTTTGAATTGATTAACACTGTTTACATTTCTCTTTATTGGTTAAATGAATTCGGATTTCAAACTTTTTGAACTTGGTTCCTGAACTAATTAAGTTTGAGAACCAAGGTATGACTGCATTTATCTTTTATGGAGATCTTTAACTTTAATAAGATGTTAATAAAAATGGCATTATTTCTTAGAGAGAAAGAAATATATAGTATATTGCTATACTATTTAGATTTAATCTTTTGAGAGAGACAGGGGAGTCTTGTTCAATTAGCCACTTAACAAAGGAGACCCAGGAGAGAAAACCCACATGAGCTGGATAATTTTTAGATAAACTTGATATTTCATAAATTTATCTGGTTTCCAATGAATCAAATTCTTATATTTTAATACCATCCACAAATTTAGGTGTGTGTGTGTGTGATATATATATGTATATATGTTGTGTTGGTGTATGATGAAGATTATATAACAGTTTCAAAGGGCAAGCTGTTGTTGGGTGAGGGTTAGAAAGCAAACCAGAATGCAAATCAATTACGGGAGAAGTTTAAGAATCATTAGATGAATCCTGACACGTAACTTCTCTTTAGGGCAGCGTAGGTGGAGCAGTGGTAAAAGCTTGGACTTTGAAATCCTACTACAGGAGTTCAAATCCAAGTCAAAACCATTTCATTCACTTTCACCTGTTTTAGGCAGATGAGGCTCAGAACTAGAAAGAGAAACTCATCTAGGTGTAAGGATAACACTAATTAAAAAAAAAAACTGGGTGGATGAGACTAATGAGAGTAACACATCTAGGTGAAGGGCAACACTAATTACAAAAAGTCCAGGGATATGTAAAACTGGCTTTGTGACTGATTAAGGTTTGTGTGTTGTATGACAGTACACTGTCATTTTTAACGGCATGATCATGCTAATAAATTAATGAAATCTGATTTAATCAACCTAATGAAAACCATGTCAGCCAGAGTAAAAAGCATTTTCATCAAAAAGTAAATCAAAATAGTGTCTTCTTAAAAAGACAGCAGGAAAACAATAAAGAAATGATTTCCACAAGAGACATTAAGTCTGTTGATGGAAACGAAAGCAATTTTATGTCCTAAGTCTAAAAGGATGAAATTGACCCCAAAAACAAAAGATTGTTGTTTACCCAACTGCACACAATCATATCCAACTCTATCATTACAAGATAAGGTATGTACCTGGTTGAGCAGAAAACTGGATCAAACACAAGGCCAGTTTAATGTGATCATGTGACAGATTGCCCAGCCCTTAATCAACATTAGACACCAAGCAATGAACCCTGACACTCTACTTGTGAATCAAGGGATGAAGAGAGGCAGCTGGAATTATTAGATAAAATGTACCTAAATATAACAGACAATCAGGAAGTTTTCAAATAATGATAGTAAAAAAAAGTAAGTAAAGTTTGCGAGGCGGCTTTGAGTCAAGGCGGATTTGAGTTGGTAACAGCCGAACAACGAGGGAGTCTAACCCCTTTTCTATTAGCGCTAGACAAGGAAGATTTATTGCTGAGTTGGAGCACCACACCTACTCTCATCTCCCAGTAACTTTACCACGTTAGATCAAATTACCTGATAATGCTACTCATACGCTAAGTTGGCAAGGTCGGGAATCGAACCTAGGACCATGCGATCGCCAGGCGAATGCTCTACCGACTGAGCTATCCCAACCTACTACTAATAGTAGTAGCAGTCATAACAGTAGTATTATTAGGTTGTCCGAAAAATTTGAGGTAGTGTGGAAAGAATTCTTCGATTCAAAGCCAGCTGTATAGTACTTTACCAGATCCAAAAGCTTACAGATCAATGGCAGAGTCTTGGAAAATAATGGTCTGTATTTTGTGGAATCATTTATTTTATTTTTTTTTTTTTTTGTAATTACTAACCAAATAAAATTTCAAAGAGTTTACAAACTTTTGGGACAACCTTATAGTAGCAGTCACAACAATAGTAGTAGTAGTAGTAGTTGCAACAATATTTGGAAGAGAGAAAATACAATGTCCATTTATACAGGGACATTAACACTTGTCTATCCTGAAGGGTTGTAGAATTCTTTAGTGACTGAATCAATTTTCAATATGTAGGAAATAGGCAGGTCTGTCTGTGTCTCTCTCTTTTTCTATCTATCATTGAGTAGAACTAGTTTTATCTAACAAAACCTCTGTAATCTTAGTGACAGTATGTTGTGTTTTCTTCTCAGTACCCAACAAAGATTAACAGTATCAAAAACAGTTGGATAAATAGCATTGGATACAACAATAATAGTAGCAGAAATAATAGGGGAAAAACAAAAGTAGTCGTTGCAATAGTGGTAATAATTTGATCTGTTGTGATGCCTAGCTCTAACCCTTGTCTGGTCTACTATTAAGGTCTTGGTTGAATAGCTCTTTTCCATTTCCAGACAGTAACCTGGGTATTTCCACATCAGGTCGATGAAGGCTGCAGCAATAAGAAGCTCTGTCGTCTTTGATCCCATGCCACTGGAATCAGGCTCTCTCCATGTTAAGGGCTTTGAGGTAGCTGTCTGTGCAGCACCCTCCCATTAAATAATGTCAGACAAAGCATCTTCTACGGGGATTCTATCCAAAAACTGGATTTCCAATGAGGTGGACAGTCCCTCATTTCAAGTGATCACCAATGATGATGAGTAAGGCTTTGAAAATATGTTTTTATCAAAGAATATTCTTGTTGACTATTTTGTGATTTTACCATTTCTTTTAAATTTTGTAGTTAGGGCTAAGGCAATGTGCTTTTACAAAAAATATTCTTGTCACAGCCCTAGTAACCAGAGGAGTGACAAGACTATTCTTTAATAAAAGCATATTGCTGCAGCCTGAATAAAAGAATTAATTAATAATCTTATGTTGAAGAAAAGAATAAATAAAAAGCAGAGTCTAGTTAAGACTTGATCCTTACTATTGTTGTTATTCCTAACAGTAACAATAACATTGGAAATCTAATAAAGAGTTATTAAGAAAGAAAAATATGATTATGGAGCCAAGCAAGCTAATTAGAATGATTTCTAATTAGCTTTGATGATACTGAGCTGCAATTAAAAGAAAATAAAGCAGCAAGAGGCTTCAGTTTTCAACGTGTACATTTTTTGTCCCCCCCCAGGTGAAGCTGGGGTTATCATGAGAAAAGGACACTGTCATAAGCTATCCATTTTGATAGCTAATAAATATGAACATGTAATAGGAGTAAATTAAGTTATTTGGTTTAAGATAAGGCAAGGACTGAGATTAAAGCTTTTAAATTAGGGTGGAAGTTGTTTCTTTATACTTGTTTCATTCCCTTCTAAAAAGCTTTCATTAAACAACTACAGCTAGGAACAAACTTGT
>JAUZSX010338406.1:0-10677 GCA_034780655.1 Idiosepius hallami
ATAGAGAGAGAGAGAGAGAGAGAAAGTGACTGATATAAAGGTAATGTTAGGTATGAATAAAAAACTTATATACAGACACACACACAGATATATATATATATATATATGTATGTATATATATATATAGAGAGAGAGAGATAGATAGATAGATATATAAGTTTGTGTGTGTGTGTGTGTGTTTGTGTGTGTGAGCTTGCGTGCATGTGTGTGTGAGGTCACTTTCAGTTTGATTTTTCGTTTCTTATTCCTTCTCGTATTCCATAGACGATCATATGACATAACTACCTGCCCTTGCTTTATTGACTCCAGTCTCCGTCTGTTAAATGCATATCAGCATAATTCTCGATTTCTCTGTTATCAACTTCGTAGAGTAAAAGAAACGTAATTCATTTTAAAAGAAGGGGTCCCCAGGCGCTGCTCCGGGTCCCGTCCTCATGACCCTCGTCCGTATCAGTTTCCTAGATCCTTTCTCAAATGTTTAGCAGCTACTGTTGATTTTGAATTGCAACCGAGTTACAATACAACCGGGAAGTCCTTTAGCCTAGTGGGTAGACAGTCAGACTTCAGAACCGTAATTCGAATCCTACTCATTTTATAATTGCGTGCATAATAGAAACAATACTTTTGGGAAAGGTATGAATCGCCACATATATGCGTTAAATTATCATTGTGGCGCCGAGTTTGTGTAAATAAAGGAACAAAGACAGGTTGATAGATTAAGAGAGTTTATAACAGGTTTTGTTAGTAGTACAGAGAAAGGGTTAGTATAGTCATTTACAGGGTGTCAGACCCAAACATTAAAGTAGCTTTGTTTATTCCTTCCTGAGCATGCTATCAGGCTTTGCTTTTTATGGTCGTTGGGCGAGTCCATCTAGTAAGAGTAGAAGGGGTGTAAGCCCGCACAACAATTATATACACTGTTTTATTAAAAAAAAAATCTACGTATGAAAAAAAATGAACTTTTATAAAAACTGAATGTTATCAGACTTAAATGATCTAAAAAGGATGATATAGCGTAAAACAAAACAAAGAATGCAACCATTTATACAAAGTGGCTTACGTCTTGGTTTTGAGCATGACCAACTCTTTCTTCTTTTCCCTTCTATCTAATCTAAATTGTATATAAGCGCAAGTGACACTTCTCAACAGTTAAAGCTTGACAAAGTTTACCTGACAACTGGAACAGCCAAACTAGCAATCTAAATACAAAATTTATTTTATTCTCGAATTTGACCAGTGTTAATGAAGATTTTTTTGTTTTACTTTTTATATGCGGTGCGATTGAGTCTTAAACCTTGGCATTCACTCTTAAACTCTTTTAACCCTTATGAGCCGATATATCAGCCCTGACTACATGATGCAAAAAAGATACACCAATATTATGGATTTAATATGTTTCTCTAATATAACGACTCTGAGTGACTACTCGGTAATTTTGATAAATCGGGGTTCAAAGGTAATTAAAAGAGGGAAATTAATTTTGGTTTTTACGCTGAATTTAAATCTTCCGAAACATTTTACAATTATTATTAGGTTAATAAGGTTTGTTTTGATGCAACAACTTTAAATTTGCAATGATAATGAGAAAACAGAATATTATTGATAATTAGTTCTGGCTTCTCCCATAAGTAATAGATATGATATCTTTTTTTTATACAGGATCTTATAGATTTCCTTTAGTTTTAATGACACAAAACAATCACAATTTTTGCTTAATGAGGCTGGGGAATATTTAGCTGGGACAGTGGATAAGCAATCGAACTTTGGAATCGTAATTTGGAAGTTCATATTTCTAATTGGAAAGTCCACTTGAGACAGTTGATAGGTAGTCGGACTTCGGGATCTTTATACGTGAGTTCGAATCCCAGTCATTCCATTTGGATTAACATTTTGATAATATCCTTGGGAAACGCATGAATTCTCACATCCCATACATCCATCTATTAAGATATAAAAACTGTATTGAAGAAAGATCGTTTATTAAAAAATACTTTTCCCGGCATTAAATGACCCAAAATTTATCAAATGATCTATTTGGTGTTAGTGATAAAAACTGTGTTGACGAAAGAATGTTTATAAAAGTAATGAATGTTTCAGGCATTAAATGCCCCAAAATGGATTAAATAGTAAATTTTGTTTCATTACTAAAAACATGTTGAAGGAAAAATGCTTATCAGAAATAATTGTTCTCGGCATTAAATTACATAAAATTTGTTGGGATGTTTGCAAAGAATGGCGTTTTGAGAGAGAGTGGGAGAGGGCTGACATCGTCACTATAATTCTAATACTAACGCTGTGCCGAGAGAGTCAGGTAAGTATTTAACTGTGACTTTTTTGTTTATTTTTTTTTAACTACATGTATATCATTATATTTATGGCATTTGCACCTAAGCACGCTAATGACTTTTTGTTGAGTGTAAACAACCCAGTGACCCATAATAAATGATTAAATTCTAGTTTGTTTTCACAGGTGCAAAAAATCTCTTCGTTGCAGGGAAACACATCCTGTCTATTAGCCATTTTTCCAACGGAAGAAAGCAGCGCATTAAAAAAAGAACTATCGAATAAAAAAAGAAATATAATAAATAGAAATATAATAAATAGAAATATATATATATATAAATAAAATGTACGCTTGTTAACTTGGCAAGAGAAAACAAACTTTGTTCGGATGTTTATCTATTCAAAAACTACAACTAATAATTTAAAAAATTGTTCACATTGTCCTTTGGCAAAGATATTCTATATATTAATTCGTTTAGTCACTCCGACCGTAATCCTAGCAAATTTCGTTTGAATGAAAATGGAATATTCTAATAAAAAAATATTTCGATTAAAAAGTTTTTCGTTTAAAAAATCGTTTCGTTATGATGAAAATGGAATATTCTAATAAAAAATTGTTTAAAATCATCGTAGTTGATTTTGTATTTAAGATCATCATAGTTAAAAAATTGTTCAAGATCATCCTAGTTGATTTTATGTTGTTCAGTAGGGAAAAAAACGTATTCTTATTTGACAAAAACACATTACTATAAAACTTTTGAAAAATAATTTTACCATCTATATTTAAATGATGTTTTCGTGAGAAATTAAAAAAAACGAAAAGCGTTAATTTTTCTGCTATTAAAACTTCCAGGGTCATTTTAGGTTTTTTAGACAAACCAATTTAAAAATTGAGTCCGTAAAAGAGCTATACTGATTTTAAAATCTGTATTCATTTTATTTTATTTATTTTTTTACAGATCCGGTATATTTCTATAGTTAATATTAATTTTCGTGGATCTAAAATTCTGAAGTGAAATGTGTGAAGTTTTTAAACTGAATGAAATATGGGAGGTTCATAAACGACCGCTTAAAATTTCCTGCTATTTATTGTAGAATGGATTCAATATATTACTGTGAGAACATAACTTAAATACATGAAAAAATGTTTGGGGAACTTGGTGCCCTCATAATTTTAGATATATATTTTAATTTTACTTTTTAATCATAAAGTGCGATGGATAAGTTATTGTATATCTATATCTTTAAAATATAAAGATTAGCTCTGAGACCTTTGTGGACGAATCTTTATGAGGATTTTTTATTGTACAAAACTATAATATTATTGTAAACTGCTATGAAAAGCTTATGAATACCCAGATTCCGTTAAACTGCATATTGTCTTATTTAAAAATAGAATGTTTCTAAAAAAATATTGTTCTCGGCATTAAATGACTTATATATGATCAGGCCTAAAATAAAAAATATAAGATCAGGCCTAAAATAAAAAAAAATATATCATTCATAAAGCATTTTCAATAAATTATTACGTAATTATACGTAATAATTTATTTAAAGTACTTGATAATAATTTATTTAAAGTACTGATTGATATTATTTTTTTAAGCATAAAGAATGACTGTTATACTTTGCTAGACAAATAAGTTTACAGAAGTTATTTTCTCATTGTAGAGCCTGTTCTAAAGTCCCACTATTCATTCTACGGTGTTTATATAGTTACTGTGCACCCATAATTTTATGTTATTTATCGATCTTCATCTCATCTCGCTCCAACATATTTAGAAATAAGCTTTAAAACAAAGGCACTGAAAAGAACCGCCTTATTCTCTATTTCTAAATGCCAGTCTTTTAAAACAAAGCACAATACCAGATCTTTAAATCTATCGATTGAAAGGCCAATAATTTCCTTATCCTTTAATTTGTCCGTTCATTTAAAAAGGGGTGACACTGGTTCAGCCAAACTATTTCTGTCGCCGTCGGCAAAAACGATAGCACGCTAATAGTCAGGTCAGTGGCATCTTCACACAAATCCTACCTGGCTCAAGGCAACGGACAGATAACTATTAATCACTTGTCCCATCTTTTCTTCCCTCCGGATCCGCTAATATCGGCTCTTTATCCTCATTTCATGTCATCAATATTTTTCTTTCTCTGTTTTGTTTCTTGATTTATTTCAACTCACTCATTCTTTTGCCCTGTGTGATTATTACAATAAAACCTTGTATGTCGTCAGACTTGGGACGAGCGAGGTACAAGTTTAGACGAACTGTAAGAGCGGATTGAACAAAACTTTTAATGGGGGCCCAAGGACTACGGTGATAAATATTCAAGATTCAGTTTATGCATGTGTTATTTCATCAAGTTCTTCCTGGTGTATAGAAAAATAATGTTAAAAATCTTTGAAAGAGCACAGAACATGCACACATGCCCTCCTTTACCAAACTGAAGTATGTTGATAGTAGTATTTTAGTTATTGGAGTGAGAATTAACTATTAACCTTTTTTAATGTCGATACAATATTTTAAACACTTTTCAAAAGTTATTTGATAAAGTAAATAATTACATTTGGCTAATTGTTAGTCACATTTAATCGAAGCTTTAAGTATTTATTATGTACGTCGCATTATGTAGGGTATTGAAAAATGTGATTATGTAGGATATTTTTCAGATAGAATGTAGTTGCACTATAGGGTTTTACTGTTCTATGCATATACGGTATTGCTCCAAAAGTTTTAAAAGGTACATATATTCTTTAAAAAAATGAAGCTGTGTTTTATAATTTACTCGAATATAAGTTACACATTGTTTGGTAAAAAAATAAACAAAACTTTTTTATTGTTAAATTAATTAAATAAATAAATTATAGGAAAATTATATTAGGATTCCAAAGTTAAAGTTTTTTTTACTATTTGTCAAGCTTCGCTGCAAATGTAAAAGTATTTAGTTTCAGTAATTAAAAAAATCACCTTTAAACCCGTCCTAGAAATGAATTGGATGTTTCGTCGTGGCCAATTTTTCATCATGGCCGATTAACTGAAATTTAAATTTTGTAGATTTTTAATTAAATTATTGTTATTAACTCATCAATAATAATAAAAACCTAATACAATAAATTATCAGTTCCAAATCGGACACATTTTTTCTTCATGGTCTGATATAAAGTTTCCACCTGAAACACAAAAAAAGTCTGTGTATTAGCGGCAATTATAGTGTAGGTAGAATTTTGGGGCATCCTGTATTTATTTATTTGTGTGTGTGCGTGCGCGTGTGTGTGTGTGTGTGCATATGCCAGTGTATTATTTATAACTTAGTATTTCCTTACATTTAAGATGCAGTTCTTAATTTCTTTTTTGCTGGTCTTCTGTGAAATCCAAGAAATTCTCGGACAGCAAGAATTGAATGCATGATGAATGAGGAAACAAGAAGAATTTGGCAGGGTGTGGTTGACGTTCCATTATGAAATAAGAAATCAGGTTGGTTGGCTGGAGTGGGGGTGTTGAATGAAATTGATTGATGTGGAATACATGACTGATTCTGCTATAGCATCAAATGAAATTATCAAAAAATACGAACGGTAAGTCCTCAAAATCATAAATTATAAACACGCACCATTTTCAACACTCATCTTGTAGACATTCACTTTATAACATCTATTATCTTTTATATTTCTAGTTTTCTCTATTTCTATTTCTATCTCGCTCTTTCTATGTCTCTGTCTTTCTCTCTATATATCTTTATATATATTTTCTCTCTCTCTCTCTCTCTCTCATTCATTCTTTCTTTTTTTGTCTCTATCTTTCCCTCCTCTCTCCTTTTCTGCGATCTCCTATCTCTCTCTATTTTCTCTTTTTCTATCTCTTTCTCTATTTTTCTATGTCTCTGTCTTTATCTCTATATCTTTCTATATGTCTTTTTTCCTCTCTCTCTCATTCTCTCTCTCTCTTTCATTATTTATTTCCCTGTCTCTATCTTTCTCTCCTTATTTGCTGTGTTCCTCTATTTTTTTAAGCCTCTCTTCCTCTTTTGGGATCTCACTTTCCCATTTTTTTCTTCCTTTCTTACCTAGCCTCTCTCTCACTTACTTTATCTCTATTTTGCCCCTCTCATTCTATTTATTCCTCTCTCTCTCTCCCAGTCTCTCTCTCTCTCTTTCCCAGTTTCTCTCTCTTTCTTTTCTAGTCTCTCTCTCTTTCTATCTCTTTCTTTCTCTCTTTTTATTTGTTCTACTCTCTTTCTCGGTCTCTCTCTTTCTTTCCTGATCTCTCTTTCTTTTTTTTCTCTCTTTATTTCTAAGTGTCTTTCTCTTTCTTTCTCTCGCTTTTCTCACTCTCTCTTTATTCCTATCTCTTTCAAAGACTTTGGCTCTGTTCGGTGTTCGACCAAGTATGTATCATGTTATAAATATTTAGGAAAACTATGTAAATTACTACTTTACAACAAATTTTTATTCAAGAAAATGATACTAAAAAAAAGACACAATAATAAATCGACTCAACAATTTGACATTTTTTATATATGAAAAATATATAAATAGACTATTTGAAACCTTAAACTTAAAAAAACAACGTTTTTTTAAAGTTATTTTTAGTTTATTCTCTCGCAAATGATTGCAATTACTTTTGTATTAGATTCATTCGAAACAAGTAAATTCCCCTCTTTAATTACTGCTGTGATGTACTTATTGATAGATATAAACCAGGCCGAATAACATATTATGTATCAAATTGTAGGCTTTTTTGGGAGAAGGGTGATCCTTCATCAAGATGAGTTACCCCACTTTGAGTTGATGATTCCCGTACACACGTGTTTTCAAATTAGTTTTGTCCTTAAAACAAGATCAGTTATATACATATTATATTTGCTTGGACGAGCACCAAACCAAGGCCAATTTTACGTGCTCAAAATGGTAATATCGAATTCGAATTCCAGTCCCTCTCTGTACGTTCACATTTAGACCAATACCGAATGAATTCCCACTTTCCCTTTAGCTATGGTGTACCCTTTTGGTGGACCCTTAATCTTTTATACGTTGTGTTCGTCACAAGGCAGACCATTTAAGAAAGAAAACCAACACCAGACGTTAAATCAATATATTCGCTCTTTTTATTTTATGCACATACCGACAGGGACACAGACACAACAGCACTTTTTGTCGAGAGAAAAAGTTGCATAGTTGTTGCCCTTTTTAATAGGTCATGAGGTTGTCATTATTTTGACAGTGAGAGTACTAACTAACTTTCTCAGCTGGAAAATGTCTCTCTCTCCTCTGATATTTTCGGGTCGGTGTGTATAAGCTCCTGACACTTACGTGTCTTGTACGTCAGCTAGTTGTAAAGGCTGAGTCATCGTTAAAATTCTAATGATACTTAATTATTTAAAAACCGCTTGGTATAACGTCACTACTTTACAGTATACCATTTTTTTAATTACCGGTCATTTAATGCCGGAAACCATTTTTCCTGCATTAATATATTACAATGGGTTAAATAGTATAGATTATGTCATTTGATCAAACTTGGTGTAAACAGAAGAAGGTTTATGAAGAAAGGATTGTTTTTAGCACTAAGCGATCCAAAAAGTTTATACGCCGTAAAACACAAACAAACTGTGTGTGTTGAAAGTATTACTTTGAACCCAGAATAAAATAAGAATAACTTTGAAAGAAATTCGTATCCTAACTGAAAATAAACTAATCAATTTGTTTTAGAAATAGAATCATGGAGCCTTAATGTCGTTCAGACCTATAGCAATTTCCTTTTATCATCGACCTATTTCCGACTGGAGGTAGAACACCTAAAAGCGGCATCCATTTTCAATCATAGACGCCGCGTTAAATGGCGCCAGTGTTAGCTATTCTAGCCAAGATAACGACACCTGATCAATGATAGTCAGCTCACCAACACTCTAAGGTCTATAACATTTATATATGTATTTATTTATTAACGAAGTGTCTGGGTTAAATTGTTGACCCTATAACACCCAATTTCTTCTTTTTACTATTTTTATCTTACATCTCTCAATTCTAAATTTATTGGTTAGATAAAGCACTCACTTTCCATTTCCTGAAATCCCAAGTTATACGTATATTATCAAATCTTTATTAAGCTAATAAAACTGTTCCAAAAGTAATGCTTCCTGTTTTATTATTTTCTGCCTGTATGGAAGAATTATTTTGGATAAATCTAAATTTGTACACTCGTAGTTTTTTTTAATAACACAACTTGGCAATATTTAATACATTTGATACATATATTTAATACAGAGATAAGGGGTATGTAGATATTCATACCTTTCACAAGGGTATCAGTCTATTTCTGAACTTCAATGGAACAACTATGATTTGAACTTGCGTGTTATGATTCTTAAGTCGGACAGGCTATCCACTGCATCAAGTTGACCCCTCGCTGTCTTTTTAAGGAGATTACAAAATGGGTTGTTAGGGTGATTAAGCTAATTAATTCATCATCTGAAACTTTTCATCTTTCTTTTGTCGATATTGGTTGTACGGAACTCTAAGAAATTAACCCTTGTCATTGACATGCATGAGAAGCAGAGATGCGTCATTGAATTTCTCAATGCAGAAAAATTGAATCAACACTCACTGGTGCCTGTTAAAAGTTTGACGACCCGAGTGGTGACAGAGATATGAGTAATAATGTGGCTGAAAAAAAAATGTCTTGTTAATTTCTGTGCAATGAGAATTGTGACGATTAAATAGAAATATAAAATCCGGACCAAATGAAATCACTTGTTTTAATTTTACCACTCCCATTTTTATAATTTTTTAAAACTATTATAAAAATGACCTAAAACACATTTAATCATTGTTTCATTCACGGTTATGAAAATGGAATGCAGTAAAATATATTGGAACCAGTTTATTGTGTATATTTTCAATATGTAGGTTGATAGGAATATAATATTTTCTTTAACTGACTGGCTGATATGTTTAGCAACTATATGTAGGTTGGAATAGAATATTCTTTTTAAGGGTGTGTTTTTGTGTTTAACGGCATATCATCACTTAGGTCATTTTAATGTCGAGGACAATTGTTATAAACCTTATTTTGTACGCAAGTAGTTTGAAGTTGAAGGAAGTGTGAGAACTCATATATTCCCCGGGGTATTATACAATATTTTTTATTCACTTTATTTTCTGCACACGTATTTTCTAATAACACAATTTTGCACAATTTAATCCCTAGGATAAGTAGATGTGGGGACTTGTACTTTTTTTAAGGGGATTAGTACTTATGTGAACGTAGACAGAACGAATGGAATTCGAACTACGATTTTGAAGGCAGACTGCATCAATTGGACCTCTAAATCTCTTTAAAAGTAGCTCGCTGGTTGAACTTGATTGATCCAACTGATTAGCAGTGAAAGATTTAAGTGTGGCAATTTCAAGTTGAAAAGTCGGAATATATACCCTATTTCTGAATTAAATGATTTGAATCTTTCTAATGCTGCTGCAGCATGAAACTATTACTCTTCATCTTTCACTAAAGCTACAGGTCAATCGTTAAGCAGGTCTTCAATAACGAATTACATACGGCCGTCTGCATTTGCTTGAAGGGTAACGAGGACAATAATCATAAGGCACTTAAGTATGCATGGCACAATTAGTCCATTATCGTATCTAGACGTATCAATACAATGAATGTAAATTAAGAATATGCCTTTGCTTAGAGCATTTCTTAGACGATCAATAATTTGCTTCGACTATTAAATTTCAGAATCTATATGTGGAAAGTATCAAATATGATAACGATTATTAGATATGCAAACTTCATTCGGGACATAGTATTAGAATATTATATATACTAGTGTACCCGTTTGTGAAAAAAATTCACTTTAATAAAATATATTAAAGCTAAAAAAAAGGGTAGCTGTAAGCGAAAAATTCACATTGCAAAATTGTCATCAATAAAAATATTTTCAACAGCGCTTATTTATTTATGTATTTATATGTCGGTTAACAGGATTACGTCAAAACTACTGGACGAATTTTGACAAAACTTGATTGTGCGCAAAAAAAAATAAAGAAATGTGATAAAGAAAAAGAGAAGAAGAAGACGAAGAAGAAGCATGACAAACAATAACTTTCCCACTGCACCCCTTTTTTCTATTGCTCCCCTCCACTGCTCCCCTCTTTCATATTTGGGGCGAAAACAGATACAGCATATTATATGAGTTAATCCGATTGATAATCTTGAGAGTTGATCCATGAGTGCTGCTGGTGCTGGTCGAATGATATACGAATCACGCTAATAAGAACAGATGTTACACTAACGGTCTTAAATGAAGAATGTTTTCCTGTGCCAGATAATTTAAAATAAAACTCAACTAAAACGAATATTAGCCAATCAATAAAAGTTACTCACAAAAAATATA
>JAUZSX010338417.1:0-10677 GCA_034780655.1 Idiosepius hallami
GTTTAAATTCATTTTTTCTTATCTTTATTCAGTTTCCCTTAAAAAAATTAACACATGTGTATAACATATAGTAGAACACATTTTAGCTAAAATCCTATTCGAAAGACACGGGCAACACCGGGCTAAAGTTGCTAGTGTTATATAAATGAAATGTCCAATTTAGAATTGATACTTTATTGTACAATATACTATAGACAAAGAGAAAAATGTTCACTTGTCCTTCTTTTTCTTGATGTTGGCTACTGGTTTGGTTCCACTTTAGGAATCTGTGTTATACACTGCTGGGGAGTTCAGAATGAGAACACAACAGCTGTCCAATGATCTTAAATTATTGTCTTTGGTATTATCATGCATCCAAACTTTCATTTCATATCAAAATGTAGTAAATATTTTTAAATATTCTTCTTTAAATGATTAACTTTCCAAATCTAATTTTTTTCTTTTTAGGTTACTGGCCCTCATACAATGTGCCTTTTTTCGAAGAAATCTACAATCAAAGTGGCTATCTTAATGTTTACAAAGGCATGACTAATCATTATCAGTTAGCAGCAAGAGCCAAGATCTTTAGGAGAGATGCAAACAAAGTTACTGATGTAAAAACCATGAAAAAATTGCTTCGTTCAAATGGTGAGGAAATTCTATTTTTAAAAATAAAGGTTGTTAAATTTTTTTTTGAAATATTGGTTAAAATTATATGAAGTCTGTATACTAATAGGCTAGTAACAACATCATACAATTTTTTATCTTTAACATTACCTAATTTAAAAAAAACAAAAAAACTTGTTTATACTATTTTTCATTTTTTTTCAAATGCGTTGTTCTTGAGTAAAATTTAATGCCTGTATATGTCAATGTTCAAGTGCCGGTGAATGTTGATTGGTTCAATTTTTTCTGCATAGAGGAATTCGGTGACACATCTCTGATTCTGACACATGTCCATGACAGTGGTTGTTTCTTAGAGTCTCACACTGTCATTAATATCTGTTACAGAGCGATGAAACTTTAAGGTGATCAATGCATTAGTTCAGTCATTATAACAATGTAGTTTTCAGTCACCTCTGATCCATACAGCTAAATGAAAGACTAGTATATTAAATTTACTCGGTGAGCACCCCCAAGTTTGGCACAAGGCCATTTTTACGTGCTCTTACCCGGGCTTTTTACATTTAGTGTTACTTTTCACCTAGATGAGGATATTATATTTACTTGGTGAGCACCAACCCAAGTTTGACACAAGGCCATTTTTATGTGCTCTTACCCGGGATTTTTACATTTGGTGTTACCCTTCACTTAGATGATCTATTCTCCCGAGTTAATGAACCCTATCTGCCTGAGGCTGCTAAAGTGAAAGTAATGGTTTTGACTGTGATTTGAACTTGCGTAATACGATTCCAGAGACCAAGCTTTTACCAATGCTCCACCGTCGCTGCGCATTTGGTAATCTACATCCAGTATTTTTAGTTGTTTTTGCTTTACTTTCAGTCAGAATAAAACCCATTTCTTTTAGAAGATTGTCTCTTAGAATTCGTATAAACAGACCCTGGTGTGCAAGACAAATGTTCTAATGACTGGTCCATGACACTGTCATGCATGCATAATTGCTATTTTTACTGTTTTTCTCTTAATTGTAGCAGTGCTCTTCCTTCTAAAACCTGATTTTTTTTTCATCATCGACTTTTGATATTTATCTGAACTATTCCGAAACGACATCTATTTATCAAGACTTCCAGGCACATAAAGTACAAGTGTATGAATTTTCAAGAAAATACGCCCAACCATTCCAGAGTCCATTGAGAATGAACTCACACACATACACATACAATTCTATTTACACACACACACACACACACACACACACACACACACACACGCACAGAGTTCTATTTATGATTTATGTAAGATGCAAGATAAGATGATATATTTACTTTGTCGAGTGCAAAGTCATATGGTCACTTTTTTAAGATACTCTATATGTCTGGGTTTTTGTATACAGTGTTGCCCTTCACCTAGATGAGTTTATATTTACTTGGTCAAGCACAATCCCAAGTTAGGCACAAGGCAATTTTTCCATGCCTATTATATCCCTGGGCTTTTACAATCAGTGTTGCCCTTCACCTAGATGAGGATATATTTGTTTGAGCACAAATCCAATTTAGGCCCAGAGCTATTTAGATCCCTGGGTTTTTACAATCAGTGTTGCCCTTTACCTAGATGAGTTACTCTCCCACGTTAATGTAGGCAGTCGACGTGGCTCAGTAGATAGGCAATCAGACTTCGAAACCGTACTATGCGGGTTCGAATCTACATTGTTCCGTCTATGTTAACAGGTCGACTAATACCCTTGGGAAAGGTATGAAGCCTATCTTCTCTCCAGCTATATAATATAATATACTATTGAGGATATTTTAGAGTCTCAACGGTGGATGTGGCGGATGATGTTCATAGTGACACAACGGCACTGAAGGCAGACGAAGGCTGCAACAGAGGATTGCCCCCAGTCGTCATGGTTCTTTCTCCATGCCATTGGAACCAGGTCTTCCTCTGCCAAGGGGCCGTGTGGTGACTGCAAGTGCATCAGTCTCCCCACTTTAAAAGACATCACGCACAGGCGTCCTTCCAAAAGGGTCCACATACACTAAGACGGAGGACAGTCATACTCGACCACGAGTGACCGCCAAGGAGGAGGACATTATCAGTTAATAGCAGATAATGTTTACTAACAGATTTTTATTTTATTAACACAACCTTGAGATAATTAAAGTTATGTTTTAGCAGACTATAACAAAGTAGCATTGGTAAAAATATATGATGATATATACAGGCCACTTTCATTATTTACACAAATGTATTATATTAGATTTTGCTTTACACCGAAAAATTACATTGATAATGGTGGAGAATATGTAGAAAAATAAGTTATGGAGCACAAATGGTTGCCCTTTTTAATGTTACCACTCCTGTATTTGTAATTCTTTAACATTTCCAAAAAGAAAACTTTCAAAAAAAGTTGCAATTATTTTTTGATCGACCATGGCAAAACATTTGGAAGGTGAATTTGTATGAAATCCATTTTGTGCTCGTAGACATGCATGTCGGGACGCAAAATAAATATTAAATAATTCATTTTTATTTTCACTCTATTCTTCAAAAGGCATACTATACTTCGTGAGGCCTATATTTTTTAGATTTAGAATAACGCAACTTATACTTTTCTGTCAGCTGTCAGAATTTTCGACGAATTCGTTCTGAATTTTTTGTCACTATCGACATACGTTCTTTCTTGATTTCAAATACATACTTTTTGGCGCCATTGACTTGACCTCTTCCTTTTCTAGTTTATATATTTCCCTATGTGTATATTAATAAATAAGCTTATAAAAATAACAAATAAATAACGGAGACATTCATATAGATACCACTTTCTGATTCTCAACTGAATCCATGCATGTTACATAAATAACCGTTAGTTGTTTTATATATTAATTTTTCATATTTATTAATATATAGGGGGTCAATTTGGCAGTCAGACTTTGGAATTGTACTACTCGAGTTCAAATCCTAGTCGTTTTATCTGTGTTCATTGTAATACCTTTGGGAAAGGTTGGAATCCCCGAATTCCCTCCACCTGTTGGTTAAATATTGAACGTTGTGTTGTAAAAAAATTAACTACATATAGAAAAATAAGAACGTTTATCTAAAAATGATTGTTCCCGGCATTAAATGACCTAAGGAGGTTGATAGGCCGTAAAATACAAACAACCAAATACCGTGAAATACAATTAAACAAATAATATTTAAACCTAGATGATTTTTTTACAACTGTTAAACAATATCAAGTCAGTTTAATTATTCCTTTATTTTAATAAACGTTTTAAGAAGATAGTTAACTCTAATAACTAAATGCACAGCTGTATTGACTTACATAGAACTTAACATGGAAGAATTTATTCACATTTTTCCACCGAGAAGTCGTAATTTCCACAATGGTGTTGTAATTTTTTAAACATTTCAACGCATTCATCCAAGTAAGGTTATATATATATATATAAATATATATATATATTCACCTTGATAAAGAAAGAAATTTGCAACAGGCACAGGAGTACTGGACGGCCGTTTCGACTTTGTTAAGTCACATCAGCAGCACATACCCAGATTCCACTCGGGATCGAACCAACGACTTGCAGCTAAGAATGCAAGCACTCTTCCACTAGTCCATGGTCTGTCATATTAAAAATCCAACGATAACTTAACCTATCAAAGTATAAAACGGCTAACTTACGTTTATGTCTTGGTAAATCTACTGATTCTATTATCAGAGGACACCAGTAGGTTCCTTGAGCCACGACTTTCCCAGGGGTATTAACTCATGTGCTAACTGAACGACTGGGATACGAACTCGCATGTTACTTTTCCGAAGTCCGACTCCCTATCCTCTGCTCAAATTGGGTAGTAGTATTATTATTATTAACATTTTCTAAATACATATCATTAAAAATAGGCATTAATTCTAAACACAACTTAATAAAAATAACATTATTTGGATTGTACACATTACAACATATCTTATTAACATGTGATTTTGATTCATTCATTTTAAAAGTGATATCAAGTACAACCGGTCAACTTAATTACGCTTAAGTCAACACATGAGCTGCGTCTAAATGTATCCACATTTCGTTTTTTTTATATATATATTTTTGTACTCTATTTTCTCAGTAGGAAAACGACTAATTGGTGACCCACTGTGATTGCTTCCTGATTAGTATAAAACATATGTATCTAATAATCCTAAAATGACAACTGTAAAGATACGCTATGTAGTTTAAATTTAAGTTGTGGGGAAAACTGGTATAAAAATTACCATGTTACTTCGTGCATTTAATGAAGTTATTAAACACAGAAAGAATTTGATAATGAGAGAGAAAAATGAGTTAGACGGCGTGATGAAAGCGTCTGAAAAAAATTTCAGTCTATTTTTAACAATTTCATTCAAATAATATCTAACTTTAATGCAAATTGACACTTTATTGTAAACGCAAAAGTCATCTTAGATTCGATTAAGTTATATACAACCTAACAAGAAAGAAAAAAGAATAAAAACATATTTAGACAAAGTTACCTAAGCTGACATAAAATGATATTTAATACTATAAGTATTGCCCGGAAGCTAGGGAATGAAGGAAGTCTGTTATATCGGAAAGAAGTTAAAATTTACTACTAAATTTATTTTAATGATTTTTTTTTATAGAAAGTGCATTTCTAATGACTTTCTTCTCTTTCTAGTGCTTTTTTTTAAAATACTAAATTAATTTCTAAAGCTTTCTGTAATGTAGTTAAGGAGGTCTATTAAATAGAAATGCATTACATTACATGTGTAAATTTTAGTCGAAATCATTTTTTAATAACTAATGAAAAAAAAACGAGAATATGATGGGAACTTAAAAATTACTTTGTGCCTAACTTGATGTAGATTCAACCATGTATAAATATTTTTTCTCGACAAATTTTGAAAATAAGAGAAGAAAAATCGGTTATCTAATTTTTTTTCTTTATAGTTTTAAATTTGATGAATTCATTATTCATAAAAATGATTTTTATTATTATCTTTTAAATTGTTTGAAAATAAATCATATTTTTATTTTAGAAATTAAGTTTTAAAAGTTTATAGTTTTAAAAGTTTATAGTTGAATACATGGCAGAAAATTGAAAACAAAGGCATCTGATACTAAAGTTAAAACTCAAAAGATATTTTGATTAGAAACTTTAAAATACTTTCACGCTTAAATCTTTAGTGTATTTTAATTGAAAAAAATCTAGCAATTTTTTTAAATGTTTTTTTTTTATCAAAGTGATTAATTACATTAAAAGCATTAATTGAAAGCAGTTATTCTTTAGTTCTTCATATTGTATTATTTTATTCGTTATTTTTTATTGATGCTAGCCTAAAATCGGTAACCTATTCTTTTGTTTTTGATTAATCCATGTCTGTTGAAATACATTTAGAACCATTCCTCTAAATTCACTAAAATTAATTAAAAAGAATTCAAAACATTTCTTTTCTTTCTTGCCTGATAAATTTGATTAATATACATTGAATACATAAATTAATTATCTTTTCACTTATGAGATGAAATCCTCCAATTAGAATATTAATAATATTAATTACAACAAAATCAAATTCTGTTCAACTGTATGAATATATTATGCATGCATTTTCTTAAGCTGGTTTTGCAATATTGATTTTGGAGTTACTCTAGAATCTTGATTAATTATTTCTAATCACGAAGAAAATGCGACTAAGTTACTATTAATATAGAGAGATATTCCTTTGCTGAAATTTAATAAGGAAATACGTCTATAAAACAGAACATATTCCATATTGTCAACTCGAAACAAAGAACTATAATTGCTTGTTAATTTTATATAGCAGTGGTTTTTAAAGGAGGCGGTAACTCTCCCTGGGGGAGGGGGATTTGAACTCTCAGAGGGCACTGCGACTAAGTAGTCGGATATGAGACGTTGATATTGTGAAAAGGGGGCTTATAGCAGTTATAGTATAATGTTCAATTGGAATTGGTAGAAAGGCTGTAGATATGGAACGATTTCATTTAGCGTTCCCCACTTGCTTAAAATAGACATTCATGCCTGTATACTTCCACCATATATTTTCCTAGATGTACCGTCGTTATGGTGTGCGTTGCAAGAGGGAGCGCTGGCATTTTCGTCCAGTGACGAAGGGAGCGCTGGCCAAAAAAGCTTGAAAACCACTGGTCGATAGAATAAAGAATAAACTTTCTTGTAATATTTCATTTTGAATCCGCTTGTACTTAAAATACAAGTGTCTTTTCAAAAGCCTTCTATTTTTATTCCACTCGAATAGATCAGAGGGGATTGTAAATTGTATTATGATTACTAAAATTATGGATTCATAGTCTGCAAGTTTCCGTTTTCTGTTACACCTCCCCATAGGACTCCTTTGTCATGTCATTTAACATTGTTCCTTGTTTCAACAGATCGGCGAACCTGATCTGACTGGTCCCAAAATGAAGACAGCAGCGGTCAAATCCACTGTTAGAAGACGTTGTCAGTAAGAAACGTTGCAGACAATGTGTATAAGTACTTCACCATGAAGTAGCAGTTTGATCAAATCATATTAATGTTTCTCCTGACATTTTCTCATAACTCAACATACCATATATGGTTCAAGAGAATGAATTTGCATGATATGATATTCTATACTTTTGATATGGTTTCCAAGGATAATAATAATTAAAGCTAAATTAAAGAAAATGAAAATTCTGGTTTCTAATATTAACCTATTAAACTCACGTCTCTATATGTAGCATGATTATAAGTAGTTCCATTCGTGTAAAAAAAACACAATGTGAAAAGTGCGAATTTCCTCTTTTTAAACTCCAACAAAAAATACACCAACTCAAATACTGAAGCAGTAAGAACCATTTTCTTTCGTTTTTCTCACCAAAAGAAATAAAAATAAAAATAAATAATACGTGTTATTTTGTTTGGATTGTCAGCTCTGAATTTTTGCGTTGAACAAGAGGCGAAAATAATAATAATAATAATAACGAGACTTTTTTAAAGATTTTTTTTGTAAATCTAAAAATGTTATCAACCTATGGAATGTTTCTATTCTTGATTTTTGAATTTTTACTGCAAAAAAAATATCCTAAAAATAACTATCTTTTTTTAATGCTGATCTATTTTCACTGACCCGTGTCGTACTTTAAGGGGAAATAGACAAGATTGTTTTTCTGTGTTGTTTTACACACGCAGTTATGTATATAAGTACGCTGCTTTGACTAAAAAGTTAAAATAAATGTTCTGTTCGGAATTTTTTTTCTTCCTTCAAATGGGTTAAAATAATACGAGCTGTATTATCTGTATTTTATTAAAAACCTGAAAAGGAAAACATTTTTTCAAACAATTGGCACATGGATGAATGCATGCACAACTGTTATAAATAAAGTATTTTAAAACGTTTAGTCGGATTTTTTTAAAAATGATTTTCACATTTTCTGCTTTTTCTGTCGAATACTATAAAAAATTACACTAATAATTTTAATTATTTCTGTATGACACAGTGTAAAATACAAGGTATCATAATTTTATTTTTGCCAACTAACAATCTGTTTTTTTTTCTTTCTCGATAACTCAAAGAAAAAATTAAACACCTCTTTAAAAGAAAACATATTTTTCTTTTTCTTGGTTAAAATAAAAGAGAAAAAAGACAGAAAGCACGGAAGACATTAAAAAGACTATTACACGGTTAATAACCTTTTTCAAACAACAACAGAAAGCTCCTTAGTAAAAAAAAATTGAAAACAATCAATAGGATAAATAATTATTCTTTTAAGCAGTTAAAAGTGAAAAAAATAAACACAAAAATGGAAAACGAAACCACTTCTCCAAACAAGAACTAAACTGGAGAGTGATAACCTAACGTTAGAAGAAAACATTTTTTCGAGGATTAAGTGTCAAGAAAGAATCTTTTATTGGGCAGTTCTGATGATGGACATATTAGATACTCACACTGAATACTACTCTTCCCTGCCTCTAAAAGACGAAGACGAGAAAAGCAAGGTAAACAGAAATCTCTTTGCCCCTTGTTTTTATAAAGGAGCTTCTTATCGGTGCAATGGTGATGCATTTTTTTACCAAACACAATGGAAAGAAAACCCGGACAGAATAATGTAACATAGAGGTTGATTACGATTACATGGGGTGAGGGTTCACTCTGCTTCTTCAGTCACAACCTACATTACGGGGAGGACGTTGGCCAGCCCTTCATTTCCCACTGCCACTCACGCAGACCACTCTCCAGGGCATCATGCTCCACAGGGGCTCCTCATAGATGCTCACTCTTGCTTTCTTTCTGGTGAGATATATTGTAGGGCCGTCACGAGCTCTAATTCGCTCCTTTCAATCTGCCTGGCTTCAAGGGCTGCCAAAATTAATCCCCACCACTTGGTGATTGTCCCAGTGGTGTTTTCCTGTCTGTACGTATTTCTGTATTTACTCGTGTGTGGGTTTGTGCCGATTGAAAGATTGAACAAGTTTTTTTTTTGTTTCTCATATTTTTCCTCTCTCTGCTTTATTCAGGAACTAAAGCTTTGTTGGAAAGAGAGAGAGAATCAACATTCACAATCTACTCCCGTCCCTAGGGAGGTGGGGAGCCCCGTCAGTCAACCGCCCGACGGTAGTTCTGTCTAGCTTGCATTTTTTTTTGACTGACTGACTGACTGACTGATTGACTCGATTTTAGATAGTTGTAAAATATTTGATTTGTTTAATAAATTCACATAAATTACATAATAGGGACATTTTAGGAATTCAGTCTCGACATTTCAACCAGCCTGCATTCTCCCAAACAATATTTTAGACCTGAGCTTCCAGATCGATTGCTCTTGAACTAGATACTAATTTGTTTTGTTTTTTTCAGACAAAAATTTCGGTTAATCATAACGGTTAAACCTAATCGAGCCTCATTATTATCTTACAATAGTTCGCATTCGAATATAGAGAAGAATAGAAGAAATCGGGTTCGTCATATTGCTGCTACATGGACAGTAATACAGACCATATCACTATATAGACACGGATGATGATAATCAAGGTCGCTACTTATACGGACTGTGATTTTGTCTAAATGTAATAGACTTTATGTTCGACGACACAAGTCGGCAGTAAATTTATTAATATAATATGTGTTGTCCATTCCAAGGAAATCTGACGAAACGTTCAACTGAACAAAACGCATTGATCTGAACATTATCCCATGAAGCGGTATGACACCTTTTTTTATCAGAACAAAAAATTTTGGAACGTGGGTGTAGTGGGAACATGCCTGATATCCCTCACTATAGACTTTTCTTTTCACTATAGAGTTAGTGAGCTCACGCACTCGCCGGAAGAGACATCATATGACTTGTTAGAGGACTCCACGCCTATTACGACCCAGCTGTAAGTAACAGCTAGCACTTTCTGTTGTACCATTCCTTCGTTTTCTGTTATATAAAAGACTTTACATTTAATACACCATTGTCATCGTTATCTCCCCATTAATAATGTAACGTAATTTCATAATCATACAATATGGGAATATTCGTGTGTGTGTATATATATATGTATATACACACACACACACACACACACACACATATATATATATATGTATATAAGATGATATATATATATATATATATATATATATATATATATGTATGTATATATATATCATCTTATATTTACTTGCTAAGCACCAATCAAAGTTTGGCACAAGGTCATTTTTACTTGCTTCTACCCGTGCTTTTTACATTCGGTGTTACCCTTTACATACATGAGATGCTCTCCCGAGTTAACGAACCCCATCTGCCCGAGGCAGCTATAGGCAAATGTAATGGTTTTGATTGGGATTTGAACTCGCGTACTACGGTTCCAGAACACGAGCTTTTACTAGTGCTCCAACTTCACTGCCGAGTTTACGAACCCTATCTGCCCGAAGCAAAGGTGAATGTAATGGTTTTGACAAGTATATAGAGCATATAAAATGGCTTTGTGCATAACTTGTAAACTTATATATTTATATATTTATATATATATATATATATATATATATATATATATATTATTGTGTGTATTAATTCTATATTTATA
>JAUZSX010338427.1:0-10677 GCA_034780655.1 Idiosepius hallami
AATTTTTGTAATCTGTAAAAGTTTTATAATCAAAAACATTTGCAGTCAGTTCTTTTTTTTGAATATATACATTCATAATTTTATATGTATATATGTGTGTGTGTGTATGTGTGTGTCCAAAGGCCGTTCACTCTAATCACAGCAATTCATTTTTTAAGAATAACGTTTAATGTATAAATTCAAATAAAAATCCAAT
Source organism: Idiosepius hallami (assembly GCA_034780655.1). Lineage (NCBI taxonomy): Eukaryota > Metazoa > Mollusca > Cephalopoda > Idiosepiidae > Idiosepius > Idiosepius hallami. Next base: position 197 of record JAUZSX010338427.1, read on the forward strand.
ATTGTTATAAAGAGAAATAATCAGGCTTTTGTTGTTTGTTTTTTTAAGTATCAAAAGTAAATCGAACGAAAGGTAGGCTGAGCAATCAATGGTATGTTTTGGGTGATGTGTGCACACGTTTTAATGGGTGTTTTATGAATTTTCTTTTCCTGTATGCTTCTGTTTTCAGCAGTACGTTATAATATCATTATTTGTATTTACAGGGTAGACCCCGAAGTAAAAGAAAAAAAAAAAAAGAAAAAAGAAGGAATCAAAAAGAAAGAGAAAAAAGAAAAACGAAACAATCAACTTTAAAATGGATTATTCAACTTCAAAATGGAACAACCAACTTGAAAATGAGAAATAATCAATAAAGTTGTTTTCTAATTTTAAATTCATAAATCCATTTTGAAGTTGAGTTGATGATTCCATTTTGAAGTTGATTCAGTCTTTTACTTGAAAATAAATTCATTTAAAGTTGATTACTATTATTTTGAAGTTAAAATGATATAGACATATGTTACTATCAGGATCAACAACAAATATCCAAAAAAGGGAAAGAAAAAAAAAACTATGAGTTATGGGGATTCAAAATGTGAGAACATTTTTTTTTTTTTTGGGGGGGGTTACCCTGTAGAATTTAGATTGGATATATATTTCTAATGACTCTCCATTTTTTGTTTTCCAATGATATCATTAGAACAAACCTGTTTCTTTGCAAGTAAATTATATGTACATTTGAGATGACCGTACATGTTCGTAAGTAAGAAGTTTTTAGAATTTTCAAGTTAAAAACAAATAAATATCAAGTTTGTCTATATCATCATTTTACCCCCCATTGCACTCTGGGGTCCACCGAAAGGCTTTTCTGGGGACTTTGAGGGCATCATCAAATCTGGCGATTTTTCTAGAGTTGCAGCCGGAGATTTGATCGGAGATATAACCGGGATTTTAACCGGCATCATCACCTCGGGTGATTTTGGGGGTAGGAAGTTTGCTTCTTTATCGAGACCAAAGTTTGGAGACCTGACCGGGGTTTTCTCTGGGCTCAACGATGGTGATTTGTTTGGGGTGGTAGATCTTTCTGGGATCATGCTTGCCATTGGAGACCTTTCGAACATCCCTATCGGGCTTGGTGACTTTGCAGGTTGTTTCTCTGGAGACAAGTTTGGAGATTTCGAGAATGCTTGTTCTGGAGTCTTTGCCGGAAACCTCTCTGGGATCTTACTTGGAGATTTGGTCGGTAATTTTTCCGGGGTCAAAATTGAGCTCTTGGTGGAATTTGTGACCGGCGATTTGATTGGAGATTTCTCTGGGGTCTTTATCGGAATCATGCAGGGGGATTTATCGCTTTTTACATCCGGGGATTTAATTTGTGATTGAGTCATTGGACTCTTAATTGAGGAAGAAGCTGGGGATTTGGGAATTGATTTTTCTGATGGTTTTGTGAAAGATCTCTCGCTTCGAATTCCTGTTGCCGACCTTTCTTTCTCCGGTGTCTTCGCAGGTGACCTATCCGATGACCTTGAGCTGGATCTTGGTGTTTGTTTTGATCTCTCCGGTGTCAGTATAGCAGACTTGGGCCTCTCAGATCTTGATGGGGTTCGAGTTCTGCTTGAACCTCTGCTAGAATCTTCGGACCTCTCCTTGTGAGACCCTGTATAGCGAGAAGCATCCGTCAAGTTGGAAACAATTTTTGGAGTTTTCTGAAAATAAAATAAGAATGAAGAATAGTTTAGTATCACTCTTCAATTTATGTTTGAAACAAGCAAAAATAAAAAAAAGCCTTTAATTTCATTTGATTGAAACAAACTAAATATACCATTGCATAGTGGTTCTCAACCTGGTTGACGGATGACCACTAAAGCAGAAAGTTACACTAACTTTATAGATATGGTAAAAGTCAAGAGTGGCCCAAGTGATCCAAGATGTTACAGATTGCTTTCCTATATAATGGGCTTCCTTAACTATCCTAGAGAAAAAAAAGCATTAGAAATAAAGGATCTTTTTTAGAAGACTCCTGCCACAAATGTAAAAATGGGAATTCTACCCCCCCCGCCATGGGTAAGTAACTCCCATAACACTCACTAACTTTGAGTGAGTCAGCCCAAAAATGAACTTACTGTCGCTCTCATCTCAGGTGGCTTAGGTTTAGGGTTAGGGTTTAGGGTTAGGGTTAGGGGTTAGGGTTTAGGATTAGGGTTAGGGTTAATAAAACACACTTTTACATCCGTTCAGTCTGACAGATGAAGGGGACTTAATTGAGTGGTGGGCGTATTTTTTTCTTGCAGGGTCTTCTAGAAAAGATCCGAAATAAATTTAGTAGAGAAAAGCTTTAGAATAAATTTAGAATGAAAAAGCATTAGGAATGAATTTAGTATAAAAAAGTATTAACTGCTTTTCTATCTAACTGGCTTCCTTAATTACCTTAGTGGCAAATTCCCAGTACCTGGACAAAGCCCGGTAATATTTCTATATCATTTTAACTTCAAAATGATAATAATCACTTGAAAATAGATTACTTTCAAGTAAAAAAATAAACTTAAAAATGGAACAATCAATTTCAAAATGGATTAATCAACTTCAAATTGGAAAACAACTTAAAAATGAGAAATTATCAAACAAGTTATTTTTTGGAATCCTGGAGGTGAGACATAAACAGTTTTATAGATTTTATTCGGACTATTGTCCTCATCTTTATTTTTCTTTGTTTTACTACGTTTTGACCTAATGAACCTTCAGTCTTCCTCAGGTATTATAAAGTTATACATATTATTTTATTTAACTATCATCTCCTTTTCTGAAATCTAGAGTTCAATTTTCTTTTAATGGATTATTTGTTTTTGTTTTCAGGCATTTCTTTAATATTTTTTTATGTTGTTTTCTAATTTGAAGTTCATTAATCCATTCTGAAATTGATTGTTCTATTTTGAAGTCGATTAATCCATTTTGAAAATTAATTTTAAATTTGATTAATTCTTTTACTCAAAAATAAGTCAATTTTGAATTTAAAATGGTCTTGTATTTTTTTTTTATAAAAACAAAAAAGACAAACAGAAAAAAACACACTAACACAAAACAAAGTAAAAGAAAATAAAAAAGAAGAGAAAAGAAAAGAAAAACAAGATAACAAAAAAAACACTCACGCACACACACACACACACAAAAAAAAAAAAAAATAAAAGCAAAACAAAAAAAAGCCAAAGAAAAAGAAATAATAAAAACAAGTAAAACAAACCTTAAGTTTAAATTAAAGATTATTGAAGTAAAAAAAAATTTAAAATGTTTAAAAGTTTAAATTATTATTATTATTATTTTAAGATGATGTATCATAATAAAGAAATTAACTGCTTTTTTTTTTTCCTTTTTTCCTCGTTTTGGTAATTTGATGCTTTCTTACATCAAATTACCAAGATAAGAAAAAAAAAAATCCGAACAAAACAGTTAATTTCTTTAAGTTTAAATTAATTGCACTTATTTTTTTAATCTACCCAAATATATATAAAAAAAAAAGAATAAGAAAAAAATTATAATAAAAAGCTAAACAAATACTTCCATCAACCCATATATTAATTTCATTTCTTTTTTTCCAAAAAAATTTACCGTTTCTTTGAGTCCTGGATCTCCCTTCTTAATGCGCTCCCTAAAGTCCTTGACGTACTTGGCAACATTCTCATCGTCTCGTGCAAGCTTTGAGTTCTTCATTTTTGTCTTAGCATATTCATAAGCACAATCGTCAATGAATGAAGGGAATTTTGACATATGCATGTACCTAGAAAAAAATAAACATAAAAAATATATATTTATACAAGGTGTTTAAACATCACTGAAAAATTGATAAATTGCCCTTGGATTTTCAGAGCCCCAAAATCTGTATATTTGTTTATGAACAAACCCATTCCAATTAAAATAGGCTTCATCTGATATAATCAACTTTTGCAGAAAATTTGGGTCATTTGGGGCAAGTTCTTACATTTGAACTGGATATTGAACCTTTGTTTGAAAATCTTTAGGTTTCAAGTGACTTTTTGGACACCCTTAAAATTGGGGTCATTTTGGACAAGTTCTAACATTTGAATTGCATATTGAACCTTTGTATTGAAAATCTTTAGGCTTCAAATGACTTTTTGTATACCCAGTAGGATAAATAAACATCAAGCTAGTTAAAAAGAACTTCCAAGATTTACTCAAACTTGTGACTTGATCTGCCGTGCTGTGCTTAGCCATATTATGCCCTACTCCGTAAAATGTAAGTTGAGAACTCTTTATCAATAAATTTCAACTTGCACCTCCCAACATACTGAAAGATTTTAACAAAGACAAAAATAGGTTGTTTTAAAAGTTCATAAGCACCTGCAAAAAATTAAAATTTTAAATTACTTGTAAGTAATAAAAAAAATTATTCTTCAAAATAATGACTAACAGTGTTTATGAACTTTCTGGACAACCAATATATGTAGTAGGTTGTTCAAAAACTTAACATTTGGAAATTTTATTACTCCACAAGTAATTACAAAAACAACAAAAATTATTTTTCAAAATAAAGACCATCATTTTCCAATACTTTCTGCCACCGATCTGCAAGCTTTCAGACTTGTTAAAGTACCTTTCTTTCAGTCGGCTTCCGATCAAAAACTTCTTGACATGCTTCCTTGCAAGTGTTTACAAACGTTTATGACATCCTAATATATAAAATTGCTGTGTAGTAAAAACTTTGTGCTAGTCGAAATTAACATTAGTCCATTTAGGCTATAATGCTGTAGTAGGGGTGTCACCCCAACAAAAATATTTTTCTAATCTATATACTGGCCTGCTTTGCCAACTATAGCTTGTTAGTACAGCTCTGCAAACCACGAGTCTTCCTTTAGCCATTCACAATGTTTCTTTTTTTTTTTTATTCATACACATACAGTGCCGTGCTTAGCCACATAGAGGTCCCAACACTAAATGCACCTTGCGGCCCCTTTACCATAAAAAAGGCAACTTTGCAGTTTGTGCCTACTCAACATACCGGAGACCTCTGATCAAAGACACTATATACATACATATACTAATTATTAGGATTAATCCTAATAATTAATCATTTTGGTAATTTTTGTGTATTGCAAAAGATCTGCAATTGAAGCCAAAGAACCTTGCGGCCCCCAGGGAGCTTGCAGCCCCTTTGCAATTGCGGGGGACCCTAAGAACGCACTGTACACATATAAATAACAATACTGGCCTTGGACCTAACATGTTCTCGTCTTCTTGGCTGATACTTCCCATAAACAAACAGTACTGACACCTAACCTGTGCTGTTTGCATTTCATTAAAAAAAAAAAACCCAATGTTATGACAATTGATCCAAGCAATTAACTCCTCTTCAATTCTGTCCTTGTTTAAAATCACTCAAAACTATTTGATAATAAAAACAACAAACAATTCATAATGAATTAATCAGGTCGCATTCTTTCGTGACAAATCTTACCGACTTGTTTGTCTAGTTGTGTTGGCTGATATGTAATCAGCCGTCCTCTTTTACTAATTAACGATTAATATTTTCTGGTGTTTAGTTTTTGTATGGATACACCTAACTGTCTATTTTGATGAAATTAAAGACTTTATGTTGATTTCTTATGTTAATTTAACCCAGTAGTTTTCAAACTTTTTTGCCCCCTTCACCATTGGACGAAAATGCCTGGGTAAGGGTGCCACAAGGTGTATTTTGCGTTGGGGCCGCTATGTGGCTAAGCACGAATGTTCTTCCAGTCTTAATTTTTTTAATCTACTTTGGTTGAATGTTTTGTATAAAAAGCAAAAACCTCTTCATTCGGCAAAGAGAACCGAGAGGAGCATATGAAAAGGAGACAATGTCAAACCAAAAGTAGCTACAAGGCTATAACTTGTCACAAGGAGATGTTGCATCACACAGTCTTTGACTAGAATGGTGCAAAACATACTGGAATTTTGTATAAAAAAAACAAAAACTTTTTCATTCAGCAGAGAGGGCCGAGAGGAGCCAATGAAGAAGAGACAAGGTAAAACATCCAAAAGCTATGAGGCTGGCCTACATTTCACTAGTCAGTTCTACACCCAAGGTGATGTTGCACCATACAGTCTTTGACTGGAATGGCACGAACATACTGGAAATAAGGGGAGACAAGTTTGCCTAAAATAAAATGACTAAACTTACTGCTTTCCCTTCTCCTTGTATTTCGGAAATACACTTGCGTCAGCAATGGTCTGGACTTCTTTTGGTAATGTGTTACGAACCAGTTTACCACAAGCTTTGCAATTCATTTGCTTCTGTTCTTCGACTGACAATTTCTTTCCAACAGCAGAAACACGTACAAATTCTTTGAAGACTTTATTGATTTGAGCGATTTCATCCTTGTCTTCCACGGGTTTTTTCGCAGTGGCACCCTCCTGAGCAGCCATTCTTTCTTCACCTTAGGACAAAAAAAAAAAGAAAAAGAAAATGGTGATAAGTTAAAAAAAATAAAACAAAAAAAAATGTGAATAATAATTATAAGCTTTTTTCTTTCTTTTTTTCTTTCTTTCATTCTTTCTTCTTTTTTTTCAATCTTTGATTTTGCTTACATGTAATTAGCGAAAGGCAATTAGTATTAGGCAAGTGCATTTTTTTCAGTTGCTCTTGAGGAGTGCAACTTCATACAGGGCGCAAAAAATATTCCCAGAAAAATTTACAAATATTTATCAAACCCACTTGGAAAGTTCTGGGGTAGTTTAGTTCTATGTAAGCCAGATATTTTCTGCCTATGAGCAGAGATTAGTTACGTAGTTTAATCGCTCGTACATATTACCTGACTTGCTATATTCATATTGTGACCCCTTAACAGGGTGCTACAACACATTTGTAAGAATATATCTACTTTGTCAATCACAAACCCAAATTAGGAACAAGGTCAGTTTTATGTGATCGTTAGATCTTTAAGCTTTTGTAGCCAAAGTTGTCCTTCTTCACCAAATGAATTACTCCCATTAAATTGGCAGGTCCCATCCACCAAAATTTTGGAATCAGTGTTATCCTTACACCTGCTTGAGTTTTTCTATCTATTTAAAAAAAGATTCATCTGCCCAGCTGAAATTGAATGTAATGCTTTTGACTGGGATTTAAACTCATCTAATACAATTCCTAAGTCCAACCTTTTTTGGGGGGGAGGGGCAGCGAGGGTGGAGCATCGGTAAACGCTTGAACTCTCAAATCACAGGAGTTCAAATCCCAGTCAAAATGATTACATTCACCTTTAACTGCCTTGGGTAGATGGGGCTCGTTAACTCTGGATAGTGACTCATTTTACTTGGATTGGTGCTCGTCCAAGTAAATATATCGAGAGACCAAGCTTTTTTAGCAATGCTCTATTCTCACTGCTGAGAACCAGTTGTAAGGAAATAGGTACAAACGGAAAATGTTTTGAGTATATTTATTGATTTGTTTAGGGTCTATCTTTGCTGAGCAATCTCGTTGATCAAGCGTCCTGAGTGTGTATAAATTATTTTGGCTTCTTCCCCTTTTTCCCTCTGACCTATTGGTTTTTTATAGAGTTAAACTTTCTAATAAATATCTTTTAAAATATAATAATTGATGTTTTCAATTACTTTAAAGAAAATAAAATGTAACCCAGATACAAGAGAATAAGTCTCTTATATTTGGGTTTCTTCTTTATACTGTCTTCATGCTGCTCTCAGAAACCTTTGTTTTCACTGAAAATGTGACATTTTTTATCTTCTCCCAACGATTGTGTAGTTCTCTTATCTTATCACTTTCTCCCCTTTTCTTCTCTTTCAGTTTTTACTTTTCTCTATGAATAAATATACCTGTTTGTTATAGTAGTCTCCAGAGTCTTTTGTTTATGAGAATAGTTTGTCCGACTGTCAATCGACCTTGTGCGTATGGACAGAGGACTGGGTTTTTGTTTCAATAATACAGGCTCTAATATCTTATATCCGGGTTTCTATTATATCAGGGTATCTTATATCTGGGTTACATTGTATTATGGCATTCAAACAACAACACTAGGATATAATTATCTTAATTTTTCATTTTACAATAATCTTTTGTTCGCTTTTAGGTGCCATCTTTTCTTTTTTGCCAAAAATCTTATGAATGGAATGGAGGAGCCTGAGCAAAATACCCCACGTTCACCCCCCCCCAGAATCTGTTGGTGCAGAGAAAGAGGAATAATTCTATTTAATCTTATAAACGTCAATGGTGTGATATGTGCTTGGTTGCATATCAAAGTTTATATGAATTGGACTAGGGAAAATAAATAATTTTATTCAAATTTTTTTAGATTTGCATGTATATTCAATGCATAATTACTTGTTTTTAATTGGTGGTAGCTGTGTTTCATCATCGCTTCTATGCCCTTTGGCTAAGATCAAAGTCTAAAGAGTGGTAGTGTTTTTTTGGGTGGGTGCACTAAGTTGGGATCATGTCCCTCTCTTTCAAACGCCAGTGAACATGATGATGGTGATGGTGATGATCAACATCATAATACAATCATCATAATAGCCGTAGTAGCTTCAGGAGCAGTAGTTGTATTAGTATCAATGTTAGTATTATAAGTTGGTAAAGAAAAACTAGAGAAAAAAAATAGTTCCTATTTTTTAGATATTTTTTTGATTCAAAAAAATTTTTTTTTAAGTTCGCCAGGCCAAAACTTAGTTTTGGGAAACGATTCTCTGGGATAAGCAAATGTTATTTATTTAACTATCTAACTAACTAACTAACTAACTAACTAACTAACTAAATAAATAAATAAGTAGATATTTAAATAGATATATAGATAATAATAAAAACAAAACAAAAAAAAACATTCGCTTATAAGTTGTGTAACTCGTATTTAGTAAAATAAAAGTTGTTTCCCTTGAATTTGTTCAATTTTATTTTCCACTGATTCCACTCATTATCCAAATAAAACCATTTTTTTGTATTTCTAAATTTTTTTTCCGATTAAATTGTACGTTCTGTCTGTCCTTTTTCCTCTCAAAAGATCCAATATTTTGGAAAATATATAGCTATAGCAATATAGATCTAAAACTAAGTTACCCAGCGTATTTAATTTCCATGAAAAAAGTCCTTTAAACACAAGTATTATTTAACAACAACTCAGCATTTTTATCAACAACTAACCAACAATAAAAAAACTTTAGATAATTTTGAAAAAAGAAAAATTTTTCCGACATCACCACAAGGTAAAAATTAAAACTACTTTCTTCAATTTATGCTTTTTAAGTTTCTTTAAGTTTTATGTTCACAGTCGGATCTGTTTTCTGGGGGTTTCGTGATGTTAAAATATTTTTTTTGTTATTTCTTAATAGGGAATTTAACAAATACAAAGATGAAGACTATAGTTCGAATAATTAAGATACAAATTATCAAGCCTTATCTCAAGGATTTCAAAAACATGTACTCATCCTAGCGCAAATAATCTACTGAGCAACACAAAGTTCAAGGGAGATAACTGCTAAAGCATAAGGTAATTTTGCATAGAAAAAATCCATATTTGTTCAAAACGATAATTTCCGACTGATATTGAGGAGTAAACGAAACAACGCCACCGAAAAATGAACTTAGTTTAGGCGCCGGTGGCTCGACCATGCGGCAGATAGTACTAGGTTACATGGTACCAGTAGCATATGACATGACCTGACTAATTGTATGAAGACTGATAAGTAACTTGTGTGAAAAGTTATATACAGTTTATCACAAAAGTGTGTACATCCCTCCCCTCACATTTCTTCAGATATTTAAGTATATATCTCTTCATGGAAAAACTTTGACAACATCAAATTTTCATAGAATAAAAAATAATATAGAATATATATCTGTATTTCCACGTTAGGTTTCAAAAGATTAACCGACTTTAATTTATTGAAACGATCGGTAATTTATTAGATAAAACATTAAATTATTTAAACGAATATTGAATTATTCAAACAAACATTAGTTAATTAATTTAAATGAACAGTAATTTATTTAAGCGAACATTAGTTTATTGCAAAGAGGTTTTCGAATCATTTACAGATAACCTTAAATAGTCGATTTAATCTTTTACCATTTTTCTCCTCTTTTATTAAAGATTCTGGTATTATTCAACAATAAAGAAATTGAACCAAAAACAGACACAAGAATTAAACACTCTTCGGGGTTAAGCTTAGGAACCCAACCCTGCAGACCCTGCAATTGCGGGGGGGTGAGCGCAAGCTCCCTAGGGACCGCAAAGCTTTTGAAATGCAAAAACTTATCAAAATAATTGTTAGGATTAATTTTAAAAAATCATTATCAAACTTAAAATATACATCTATAAATCCATATTTCTTTCTTCCTATCTCTATCTATTTATATTAGAGTATCTATAAAAGTCTTAGAAATAAATCTTACAGTCAAACCCGGGTAGAGAACAACATTAAAAACAAAAAATACGACGGTATTGAGCACTTTTCTTATTCATTACACCATACTGCAGTTCTTCTTTCCAGCATCGAGGAATATACAT